>JAWNGG020000019.1:1800000-2100682 GCA_036937485.2 Tetragonisca angustula
CGTGTCGTCAAACAGGAAGCCGTCGATGATAGCCTCTTTCGCGATATCCGATAGCCGTGCGTATGCGTGAAATTCACACTGCGTGTGACGAGCCACGTTTCCATAGCTTCGTCTCGTAACAAGTGCTCCTCTAACATTCGTCCTTTCCTGTTGCGTCACGTTTGATTAACGTGAAATCTTATACGATCGTATACGACCACACGCGTGTCAAACTTCCGTTGTACGCGCTGTTTGATCTTTTCTTTTTTTTTCTTGCAAAAAAAGAAAAAAAAAAAACGCTCGCTTTCCATCAACGTGGATACGTACAATTGACGTCACGATTGCTCGTTCGCGTCGGTCAACTTGGTCACGCAGAGATGAAAATGGCAAAGTTGCGCTCGATCCGCGTGTAAAATGATAAATTGATTGCAGTGCTGTAATTCGAATATCGACGGATGAACATTTACTTCTTGACACCGATACTTTTTGGTATAATTTTGAAGTTACAGGTAGCTTCATCATCTTTGTATAATGCATATATACTTGCATTATCTATCGATTTTATTTTATATATTTTATATTATTTTTATTTTATATTATATTATTATATTGTTTTTATTTTATATTATATAGTTTATATTGTTTTTATTTTATATTATATAGTTTATATTATTTTTATTTTATATTATATTGTTTTTATTTTATATTATATAGTTTATATTATTTTTATTTTATATTATTTTTATTTCATATTATATTATATTATTTTTATTTTACATTATATTATTATATAGTTTATATTGTCTCTTTTGTTATTGGTAGTTTATTAGTCTTCGTTTGCACTGATCAAAGAAGAAAATAATGAATATTAATAAATATAAATTATTTATATTTTTTATTTTATAATTTATTTATATATAATAATTTAATAATATTTATACAATGGACTTCGTTTATATAAACTTGTGCGACGAACATCAAAAGTAGAAAGTCACTTTCCTGTTACATCATTTTTGTGATCTATGGATCAATGTAATAAAATCTACAGATTTTAGTCTATCGATCCTTGTTTGCGCTGGTGTGACGTAAAGTTGAACTTAATTTACACCCACTTGCTGCAAATAATTTATTACCATTTTTTCGCTCGTACAGTGTGACTTCACGTCCAACGAGCAAAAACTGTTCTACGCTTTAATTAAAATTTAGTTCAAATAAAAGTTGGCATGAATAAAATTCTACTGTAATATCGTGTAGTGTCCATAAAAAGTCTGTCATTGCAGAACGATACGATAGATCAGCAATTTTCTGACACGGAAGATTAAAAGGCGAGCACAAAGAACGCAAAATGATTTCACTTGGATTTCGGTCTTACGGTTCTGGAGTCATGTTTGTCGAGATCTTCTTGTTGATCGCATATTGGTCCCACGATTGTGTATTATTAGTCATCTGGAACATCTGTGTCATCCGTGAATTTGGAGATAGGTCTTGGATTACTCGTACGATTGATTTCTAAATTCTTGTTACTTTAGAGCTCGAATATTTTCGACGAATTACAAAATAATTACAATGGTGTTACTTTTAGTCGAAGATTTTTTGGTATTTCAGCTTGTCAAAAATGTTTTTTTCATGTTGGAGGGATGTCACAGATTGTAAAAGGGATTGAAAGACGCTGATTTAAATTTTCCTTGCTTCCTAGATAATTTACGGGCTGTCTAGATCACCGACGTTTTACTAAATTCATCTCACTGATTTTAGTAGCTACGTACTTGCTTACTTTTTTTTCATTTTTATCGTCTTATGTCTATTTCTCGATATACGACAGATTTAAATAAACGTAGCAGAATTTTATAAGACATTTTTAACAGTATATTATCTATTTAGTATATTAATTTACATTTATCTATTTAATATTCAGTATTTTATCTATTTATATTATACTATCTGTTATATATTTATTTCTAACCGTACATTATAACATTGTAATATTTTATTGCATTGTTTATTAATACCACATTGGCATTACGTTATCGTACTTTCGTACTTACGTCACGTGAAATTTAATTTTACTGAGAAAATAATCACGTCTCCGTTCTCCCGGCTAAAAGTCTCCATGAACAAATATGTGCCTTCTAAATTTGATTTGATTTTTTTAACGTCGCGGCAACGATCGTGGCAAACTTTTCGACGAGCGTTATGCTCGTATCAATAAACTCTCTCGCCGCGGATCGGCCGGATTTAAATAGCGTTAAAAGCTATAAGTGCAGCGCGCGGATGGTTCTCTGTATAGGCGGCGGGATAAAATGGTTTGTTTATACGATCGTCGGGATCGAGAGCCGGGAGCCATGCAACCCGTTAAATATTTTAATCCGACGGATGCGTGTTAACTGACTCGCACACACCAGGCAGACGTGTGTCCATGACGTGTTGCTTTGGATCATTGACCAAGCCGAACAACGTTGTACGGCACATAACGTATATACATATGTACCATGAATATCGATAATTTGTTACTGCGACGTTCTGCGAGTGATTTTGCCATGTGCACTCATGCATCGTTGTGTTTGGAAGTTGGAATAAACACAATTCGATTTTTCAAATACTTTTAATTGAATTTAATTGGATCATGGATAATGATCCTTTTGATTTAATCGCGACATATTGCACGATTGACAGAATGGTCAGTATCAATTATGTCAGAATAAATGAAGAAAGCAATGGTCGAAGGATGGAAGGAGATGAATTTTGTAGATCAATCATGCATTACATGTTTGAACAGTTTTAAATCACTCCAGTTACATGAAATGCAACACGAATTTTCAAACGAACATTTTTATTTAATTGCAATAACATATAACACGGTTGATAATATCAGTTAGGAACCTCGTAATTGGAAGTGTCGAAGTATGAATGATCTCTTTGTTTATTTTCGAGGCACTATATTGCTGATATCTGAAGTATCGCAGTTTCTGGAAAGGTACTAACGTCATCGATATCGATTCAATTAAAAATCACTATCGCCGTGACATTATCGTTTTAGTGGCCACTTTGATTGCAGTCGAAAATTTTATCTTCACTAAGTTGAGAGAGTTTGTTTAGTATGACTGGAACCTTCTCCAAAAATCGATTATTTTGCGTCCAGAAAACTGAAAAGCTAATTTCTAGCGACTAATTTAACAATTTTTTCATTCATTTTAATTCGACATTAAATTCCAATTTCTATAGAAACTTTTAACTTGATGGTTTCTAATGGTTTCTAATGGCGATTCAATTTAATGATTGTTTCTAATTGCTAGTTTAACGTTCCTATGGCAAACTTACGGCACGAGCAAACATAATCAAGAAAATTGTGTTTCTACAGCCATCTCGATACACATGCATCACGTGCTTTGCACGTGCGACAAGTTTCACATGAATATACACGACGATGCATCTGTATCGCTAGCTTTATTAATTAATTGATCGCGTTGACGAAATCATTCTGTGTATGATAACACGTTAACACCTGCATACATATTGTTCGTCAGACAGAATGAAGAAAGAGACTCGTTGAAAAAAAACCAACTTTTTGGGTGAATGGCACTCATTGGAATTTCAACTTGAAATATCGAACGATGCACAGAGGTCGAGTGTCAGCATGTGTTGGATGCACGTACTGTAGTTGGAAAGAAAGTAGTTGCTCGTGCCCTCCAAACTTATGATTCAGTCGTGGTAGACAAAAATATTCGTATAGTAAAGACATCTCATTATATCTAGTAAATAAATAATTTTCATAAATACTATGTGGTAAATAATAATTTACTACACTATAAATAATAATTTAAATATGTACTATATACTATAAAATAATAAATAATAAAGTAAAAATAGTAACTAGAGTATTATTTAGTAAAAATACCATATGGTATTTACTACAACATCAAACAAAAATAAATGCATAAAGATAAAGTCTATATTCTACATTGTGATTTACTAATTAATTTGAATGAAAATTCAGTACAATATATATGTATTTTGAATAGACAAAAGTATTCGTACACTAGCAGATTTATTGTTGAACTTAATATCCTTTCGGTATATCGAAAATTGGTATTATAACAGTATACATAAAATAAAGTAAAGTAAAATTAAGTACAGTAAATTATAGTGGTATACATAAATTTAAGATTTATGAGTCATTCCATGAGCAATGCAGTTTTCTTGTATCTGTATTTGAAACAATTGTCACTATTGGAGTTTTGAAAAATTGGAGAAAAGCAACGAAGTGTAAGAATGCGAGGAAATGAATCATCGATCGATTGCTATCTTTCATTTTTATTTAATTCAAAGTTACTTGGGGATGATGGAACACTGACATATATCATACTCGGAGATTAATAATTGAGAAACTTTTTTTTTTTAAGAAAAATGTCAGCAACTGTGTGAATTGTCAAAGATTTTAAAGAACTTTTAAAGACGTTCATTTTAATATTTCTTCTACATTAGTTACGATAGCAACTGTAGATAAATGTAATAAACAAGTATTAATATTTTGCAAAGTATTATTCTCCTTTTTTTCTTTTTTCATTTTTATCTTTCGAGGATGCGTAACGCCGTTTCAACGATGATGATTCACTCGAGTTTGTTCAATGATTGCTCAAAGTATGGGATAAAACATCTATTCCATCTACCACGAATTCGTATGACTTTCGATGATTCATTCGAGAAAATACGTTTTCAAATGATCAATCAATCGGGATAGTTCAACTTCGAGAATTCCCGCGTGCTTATCATGCTTGTTAGACAATGCTAATTTAAGCGTGGTTTGACGTAGTTCCTTTGATTGTAGTTGATGAATCATGGTTTTAAATTGACAGATCTATTAATAAATATTATCTATAAATATAAATAAATGGGGAGTAAATAGCCGCAATAGTCAAACTAGTACTTGACGATAAAATAGAAGAATGAAAATTAAGTTAAATTAAAATTGTTAGCTAAAGGTAAGACCTTCATCATTATTGATATTGTTCAATTATTAGGCGAGGGATAGTAATTTTTATAATAATAATTATAACAAAAGCACTGTGAACGTTGAAACATTTTTAAAAAATATTTTTTAGACAGAGTACTGGTACTCGAAATAATTTGCAACCAATTCGAGTTAAATTAAAATTGTTAATTAAAGATAAGAACTTCATCATTATTGATATTGTTCAATTATTAAGCGAGGGATAGTAATTTTTATAATAATAATTATAACAAAAGCACTGTGAACGTTGAAACATTTTTGAAAAATATTTTTTAGACAGAGTACTGGTACTCGAAATAATTTGCAACCAATTCGAGTTAAATTAAAATTGTTAGTTAAAGATAAAAACTTCATAATTATTGATATTGTTCAATTATTAAGCGAGGGATAATAATTTTTATAATAATAATTATAACAAAAGCACTGTGAACGTTGAAACATTTTTGAAAAATATTTTTTAGACATAGTACTCGAAATAATTTGCAACCAATTCGAGTTAAATTAAAATTGTTAGTTAAAGATAAGAACTTCATCATTATTGATATTGTTCAATTATTAGGCGAGGGATAGTAATTTTTATAATAATAATTATAACAAAAGCACTGTGAACGTTGAAACATTTTTAAAAAATATTTTTTAGACATAGTACTGGTACTCGAAATAATTTGCAACCAATTCGAGTTAAATTAAAATTGTTAGTTAAAGATAAAAACTTCATAATTATTGATATTGTTCAATTATTAAGCGAGGGATAATAATTTTTATAATAATAATTATAACAAAAGCACTGTGAACGTTGAAACATTTTTGAAAAATATTTTTTAGACAGAGTACTGGTACTCGAATTAATTCGAAGTTAGTTTAGTATTTGTAACACAAAGAAATTTCCTTAATCGACGCGATTGGCATCGAAAATTGCAAGTGAAAAATTGGAAATGAGAATGTCGAATTAAATTCTTCGCCAAGAAATCACGAATTTAAGATTACCATTTATTATTATTATTTTAATACGAGAGATGCTGAATCAATGGTGAACTAAGATTAACGTGAGAATGGTGAATTAAACATAAGGCAGCGTAATTTTACAGAACTTGCAACCCTCGATCGTTGTCGATTGATATCAGTAGGAGAGAAATAGAAAAAAAAAAAAAAGAAGAATGTCGGTTCCAGGGGCTCGCAGATAAGACGAAACCGATTGGCAACGGCAACGCGCGCATAATCGACTCGTTCGACAGCTCTCCTCGAGACGATCGAAATAAATTCTCGCCCCGGCTTCGACAGCGTTCGCGATTTCATACCTCTGACCTCTGAATGCAAATCAAAGAAACGAAGCCAGAAGGAACGCACGCGTGCCACTCTTCCACGTTGAAAAGTCAGCCGGGGGCTTTTTAGTTCTTTCAACGGGGGAAAACGACCGCCAGCCGACGAATAAATACGTCCCGTAAGTCAGTTTTCAACGATAACAACCCGTTCCCCTCGTTTTCGTCGTTACGTTATTTTTCATCCTCCCTCGCGTGTATAATACGCGGTTATGGTGATGAAATATGGTAATTCTCTGTCTAAAGATACATCAGAATCGTACAATGTATACTTTTTTCTTTTTTCTTCTTTTTTTTCACGACCAAGCTTCTCTTTCGAGACGATTCGTTTTGAAGATTTGTTGTTGGTAAATTGAAAATCATTCTGTTTCCTAGTTTGAACATCAGAGTTTGGATATTACTTTAACACTCCAACGGAAAGGATGTTTCGAGAATTTGTTTGATTACTTTTTTCCGTCTAGATTACACAGTTAGTACGAGACGATCGATTCTGAAAATAAAGTGCGTGGAAAAGAATCAAAGCTCATCTCGTTTAATTAACGGTGTTGAGCAAATAATATCAGTACGTTCGAAGAAACGAGATTAATAAAATAATTTGCAACCAATTCGAAATTAGTTTAGTATTTATAACGCACAAAGAAATTTCCTTAATCGACGCGATTGGCATTGAAAATTGCAAGTGAAAAATTGAAAAAGAATTCTAGTGGCCTGGTAATATTGCAATTCATCACGCGCGTCAAGTAAGATCGACGTTTACGAAGTGAGAAAAACGCGAATAACGAATGAAATCACAAGTGAAGATCAATGAAATTACAAATCGTCTCGAGAGGGGAGCCTCTCGATTTCACATTACAGTTTCGACTTAATCTTTTTGCACCGAAATTTGTGTAAATACCCGGTCACACCCGGTATATGCAAGATTCCACACACGTGTCTGAAAAGTCAGTTAATTACGGCCGACGAAAGACTACCCCCAGACCAGCACCCTTCGTATACACACACGCTCGTTTAACCATCGTTCAGAGACGCGTAAGGCATCATGGCCGAGCCGTGAGTCTCGCATTGAACGGGGATGAATGCAAATGGCGCACGTCTCCTGTCACTGTGTCTCACTGTACAGCTAAACGAACTTGTTTCCCCGCACGTGACCGAGAATAATTAATTACCAGGGGATTCGTGTCCCTGACGAGATCGGTCGCGATCGATTCGAGACGCGTTTATATCCGGCTGGTTGTTCTTTAATAATCGATGCTGACCTCCCTGAGATTTATCATGCAGGGATACTAAACTTCATAAATGTTAGACATTGTCTCATAAGAAGTAGTAATTTTTGTTTTAATTTAAAATTCCACATTTGAAGGTGTTTTTTTTTTTTTTATTTCTCTTAACTTTCGATTTTATTTATCTGAATTTTATTATCGATTCTTTTTAACGACATGAATTTCTATTGATATTCCTACGATACTTGAAACTGTTTTCTTTTCAACTTTCAGCTACGATGGCTTTCGTTTCAACAAATGAAGTGACTTTTAACGAAAAATTATTCGTAAGAAGGATGAAGAGTAGCAGTCTTTTTTGCTGACTTTAATAAATCTCTTTTTAGATCAGAAGAGAATTATTTCTTATAAATTATATACTTCAGTTTATAAATTAAATGTTGCATGCAGTAATTAAAACGGAACATTTAAAGAGGGATAGATCGGTGAAAAATTAATAATTTGCATGTAGTGGATTTGTAGCGAATAAATAAATTATTGCATCTGAAAATCAGGCGAAAAGAACACGACAAGTTTTGAATATTGAAGATCAGAAATAATCAGAATCAGAATAATCTTTATTTACTTTGAATTTCTCTTCCCCGAAAAAAATAAAATTCAATATTTTTGTACTTGAAATTTAGTTAAAAGTAAATTCTTACGCACAGTTTTTTCAGTTACCTTTCCTACCTGAGATTATTCTATTTTCACACTTGAAATTTAAAACGAGGAGAAGCTACTTGTACTCAAAATGTTTTCATTTCGTCAGTCATTACTGTGTGTTTAAAATTATTTTAATATAAAAAAAAAACTGATTGTTCGAAACAAAGTAAAGCCGACTTGTTAGCCGAGAGATAACTCTCGAAACAGGAGATAAAAAGGAAAATGTTTCACGTCGAGGAAAACGTGGTTGAGTTTCACCGTTTTCAATGCGTAGGAGACTCGTCCGGATCGATCCTGACTATCACACGCGGGCATCTCGTCGCGACATCGTGCACGATCTCGAACGGTTCTGGAATAACAACGAGCCAAAGCGATTCTCTTCATACGAATGTCGTTAAAAGGCAACAACACGTCGCCTGAATAAAACACGAGAAATTGCATTTTCTACCAGACGATGCGCTCATTATTTCGGTGAGGCTCGCGTCGGATGTACGCGAAATACGAACGTGCATATAGAAATAGACGATCGTATTTCATACACGTCAAAGTGATATATTAGCCTGTTTGGAAAATTCGAGATAAAGGCGATTTCGAATATGTTCTTATTGAATAAATTTTTGTTCAATGTTGATTCTTTCACAGACCAGTATACTTTATTAATGATTTTTTTTTTTCATTTGTTGTCTCAGAATGTACATAATGCATGCATTTATAACGTGTTTGATATCTTTACTTTACTATTGTTGCAATTAGACGATGGATTTTTATGTACACACGTGAAATTGGAGAATTTGTAGAAAATAATAATTTAATTTCATTATAGTATAATTTCACACGATGGAAAATAATATAGATAATTAAATGAATATAATGTAATATTAATTACGATATTATAGATAATTAATATTAATATAATATTAATTATAACACTAATAAATACAATGTGTCGAAATATTATTTAATACATCACTTGATAATTTCAGTAATAATTCAATTACATCTTAATAGTTTAATAATCTTAATTTAATAATTTTTTAATAATTTAAAAAAAAATTCATCTTTTCTCGTTCTCGAACGTCTCAATTAAAAGACAACCACCGATATTTACACCTGCTATTTATCACGTTCGTGGCAACTCCAATGTCTTACTATCGCGAAACCGTGGAAATCCTTGGAAACTGAAAACGCTTAATCTCCGGGTAAATTGTCTGAGATAGCACTGGACAAGTTGATGAGCACGCGATATTCTGGTTGTTTTCGCTCTACGATATGTTTCAGACGAAAATAGCTATCGTACAGCCGAGTAATCGGATGTGACCGATAAACCGGTGAAAACAAGCAAAAAAAAAAAAAAAAAAAAGCGTGGAGGAAATTCATAGAATTTACATTTGCATAATTGCACCATGTACGCCATCGGGTTGCATCTGATGGCCTTCGAAAGTGAAATTTCGAAAACCGAGATCTGCATCCGTGTTCCTTTTGTTTCCTCTGTTTATTATACGCTTGCACTTCCGGTTTGCAATTAAGCGAATCCGTTTCACGTGGACACATATATATGTGTGTACTTATGGCGCTCGTTTACAGAATGTCAGATCGCCAGAGTGTGTTGATTATTCGTGTCACTCTTGCTGTATTATTCACATAAGTGTCGACATTTTCCTTCTTAGAAATTTCTGCTTTATCTCGAGAAGAATTCTTGAAATGAACGTTTCCCTTGAGTGCCAAGTTTTTGGATGTTTCATTCGTGGATAATATTTATATATTGAATAGTGATAAAATTCAAGGCAACAGCATACTTTGGTAATATCTATCGAAACGTTAAAAACAATAGGATTGAATAAATGTTCATGTTTCGTTGCATTCGAGCAATTATTCAACTGGAGCAGATGATAATAATATTTTATTTATACTGTGAGTTTAATGAATCATTAAATACAAATCCTGACGAGGTAGCTTCTATCATCTACTTACATAATTTCAATTCTTTTTAAATTTTAATTGAACTTTAACTATTGGTAACAGTTAAGAAATTTAAGGAAATTTTTACTTTTTCTTAACTTTTCTAAATTTTAGGTTTAGGTTAGCGTTAGTAAAGAACAAGAAATATTAAGACTATCACTCTTTTGACATCGTAAAATTAAGAGAGTGCAGATCATTTTGCAACAGTCAAAATCAGAACGTACAGAGATATAAGAAGGATCGATTTTAATATCGTTTCATCAAAAGGATTTTTTCATTGATACCTTGCAAAAGTTATCCTTCTCAATCTCGGATGAAGGCGTTTTATATACGCAGTGAATTTAATTAAATGATTAATTGGTTTATCTTATCGTTACGCCGTGTGATAAACTGCTCTTTTCGTCATCTTCCGGCAGCTTAAACTCTACTGTATAATTGATCATTATTTTACTATTACTTTGCCGTGTCCTTGGTGAAACATGCACCTGCCGCGTTTTAATAATGCACGAAATACACGACGCGGCGAAGGTAGATTATTTTATTGACATTGTGAAGCAGGAACATAGAGGTTCCAGAAGCGTCTGGTATACGTATGTATATATGCCTTCCACGTGATATAAGATAATGACCGAATGGCCATCAATATATATACAGCAATATATGCGATCGTACGTATCGGTGAACTTCATACCACTGATCCATTCATTACACGATATTTCGATTATGAGTAATTGTATGTTAGAGTAGAGAATACGATCGAACAATCACTGAGATCTTCCACTTCAAATTCAAATTTATATTAATTCTTTTAAGAAAAATCGAAAATTCTTTCGATCAGACACAAGTAATCAAAACCATTCGAAAACCATTGAAATATTTGAACGTGTGAAATACTGTTTTAAAATACACGAGAGAATGAAATCAGCAATTTCAATTAAATTCGCGAACATGAAAGGAATGTTTGTGCTTGATCGAAAGCTCTTTCCCGGGGATAGTGTGCAGACACAAGAGTTCGTACAATCACGATATCGTTTCGTAATAAAGTTTGTAGGAACTAGGTATACCGTATACTTTGTTCAACGAGTCGATTTACGATGGATAAAGCTGGTCATGTAATAGTTATTAACGAAGCAATGAATTATAACCTGATGAGTAGCTTCGTATTATTATTCGCAGAAAATTCTTCTGAAACTGAGCTATTAAACCTGATTGAGTAGCAATGAATTAGAAAATAGATATTTGGCTAATCCAGATACAGTACATGATTTTCTCAGTTAAGAAATTGATATGTATCGTGACTACATTATATACCATATGCAATCTATATAAGTGATACGATAAAAGGTAAATATATAACAGTGTGGCTTTTTAATTAATTGTGTATAGGTGTACGTATATGTATTTAATTGTTTAAAGTAAAAAATTAAAGTCAGATTCTGATAGTATGTATGTTCAATTTCCAAGTTCTGCTGGGAGATGAAATTTCTTTGCTTCGTGAAGATATTTCCTACAGTTAAATATGTACGTGGATATTCAATTATATATGTATAATATTTATATTATATATATAATGTATATATATTTATTACTCACGTGGTTTTATTTTAACCCTCTCCCGCCACACACGTCGAGAACATTTTCTCAGTTTCAAGTATATTTAAATGTAACATATTTAAATGTAATAATTTCTATTCTCTTACATCATACCGACGAGTTCAAAGGAAAGCGACGAATTATCGTATACGGTTCGGTCACTCGTTATGGTCCGCGAACCAGTTGCCAGCGCAAAGGGGTTAAATACGTGCACGTCCCTTTTCGTTTGATTCATCGAGCAAAGTTTTCAACTACATACGTTAAATCTTGACTCAAATGTCTTTCTTTCTTCCTTCACGAGGTATATCCACGCGCCATTCATCTCCCGAAATTTCCTATTACTTCAAACGTCTCCTCAAGTCGGATATTTCGCCGTTTCGTTGTTCAGACGTTGAGACGTTGCTTCTATTTTCGCAGAGCGAATGTTTGCATTTATGCCAAATTGGACAGAATGCAGACAATCGCGGCACTGTGCTCGAATCGACTTCTCTATTATCTCGCGCTTTCACGCGGTCTCGTGAGATTTATTGGGAACTTGGAAAGACGCGGTAATGGCGCGCAATTCGGTGGTCTCTTTCGAACATAGTTTTCTCTTATTGACGCCCGACTTTTTGGAACCGCGCCAGCCATTTCATTTTCAAGCTGCAAAGCGTACATATTTTTCTTCTGAAACGACCATAATAGGAAAATACGTTTCCATTTCCGCGGTGAGACGAAGAACAAGTCGAGCGACTGTCGCAAGATCTCTCCCGACAACACGTGGATCTGTTGATTGAGTTAGGATGGATAATATAGCGGACAGATTTAGATCGTGGTATAACTGAGCATTCAGCTGACTGAGGGAATAAAACGATTAAAATAAAGTTCGTCGTACGGAGAGACAGCTGACTGATCAATTCGTTTTGCATACTTCACTTCGATTCAACCTGTTTTTAGTCAGTTGAACAGCCGCGATCTAAATCTGCTCACGATGCTTTTACTGTTACAATTAGGTTACGATTCCATTCCATACGAGAGAAGCTGACTGAAATTAGCGTGTAGTATATTGGCACGGTCGAGTTGTCGAATATTTCGCAGCACTTATTAATTTTCATATTTATTCTCGACCTGCAAACGATTCCAAGACGATCGTATCGTATAATGTCGAAATTGTACGTACGCCGTTATGTCGTTTCTTTTCTGCATTTTATTCGAATTCTTATTATGATTACGAAATTCCAAGAATTTGCCTAGCTGTTCTTTTCATCGCTGTTATTTGTTCCTTCAGCTGAATTCTCACCATCAAGTCTAAAGTTTAAAAAGCTTATCGAGTCACCGAGTTATCGACATATTTCGTATACTTTAATTATCTATTAAAATTTATACAACTTTCTCCGGCGTGATCTTTAGAAAAACCTCTGAAGATTTAGAATAACTTTCAATTACGAAATTGAAAGTAGTGAATTTGCAAGTACTCGAGTACATGACGTTGATTAATTTCTTTTGATTAATTCGAGGCGTATTTTATAATTCGTGTTGAAAAGTGTCGACGACAAGTGACAAATAAAATTTTTACGACATACGACACATTTAGAAAATCGAGTTTAATAAGTGTCACTGGTCTTTCAAACATATTTTCAGGTCTGAAATATTCTGAAGTATCTGGAATGAAAATGAAATATTTTCATACTGGAAGTCAGATATATAATCACATTGATCGTACAATAACGCAATATATAATATATACACAACGTATATGTAATAAAAATGTAATATGTATACAATGTATAATAAAATATATATACATATACAACGTAGATAAAATACATGACACAGCATATAAAACGATATAACCCAAACCAAATACATATATATAAAATGTGGAAGTCCTATATTTATTATATTTATATCAGACAACATATAAAAATATATAATATGTATACAACGTATATGTAATGAAAAAAAAAATATATATATATACATATAAAAATATACAACGTAGATAAAATACATGACACAGTATATAAAACGATATAACACAAACCAAATACATACATATAAAATGTGGAAGTCCTATATTTATTATATTTATATCAGACAATATATAAAAATATATAATATATATACAACGTATATGTAATGAAAAAAAATATATATGTAATAAAATACATATAAAAATATACAACGTAGATAAAATACATGACACAGCATATAAAACGATATAACACAAACCAAATACATACATATAAAATGTGGAAGTCCTATATTTATTATATTTATATCAGATAACATATAAAAATATATAATATATATACAACGTATATGTAATGAAAAAAAAATACATGACACAGTATATAAAACGATATAACACAAACCAAATACATATATATAAAATGTGGAAGTCCTATATTTATCATATTTATATCAGACAACGTATAAAAATATATAATATATATACAACGTATATGTAATGAAAAAAAAAATATATATATACATATAAAAATATACAACGTAGATAAAATACATGACACAGCATATAAAACGATATAACACAAACCAAATACATACATATAAAATGTGGAAGTCCTATATTTATTGTATTTATATCAGACAACATATAAAAATATATAATATATATACAACGTATATGTAATAAAAATATATATGTACAATGTATATGTAATAAAATATATATACATATAAAAATATACAACGTAGATAAAATACATGACACAGTATATAAAACGATATAACACAAACCAAATACATATATATAAAATGTGGAAGTCCTATATTTATTATATTTATATCAGACAACATATAAAAATATATAATATATATACAACGTATATGTAATGAAAAAAAAATATATATATATATATACATATAAAAATATACAACGTAGATAAAATACATGACACAGCATATAAAACGATATAACACAAACCAAATACATACATATAAAATGTGGAAGTCCTATATTTATTATATTTATATCAGACAACATATAAAAATATATAATATGTATACAACGTATATGTAATGAAAAAAAATATATATACATATAAAAATATACAACGTAGATAAAATACATGACACAGCATATAAAACGATATAACACAAACCAAATACATACATATAAAATGTGGAAGTCCTATATTTATTATATTTATATCAGACAACATATAAAAATATATAATATATATACAACGTATATGTAATGAAAAAAAAATATATATATATACATATAAAAATATACAACGTAGATAAAATACACGACACAGCATATAAAACGATATAACACAAACCAAATACATACATATAAAATGTGGAAGTCCTATATTTATTATATTTATATCAGACAACATATAAAAATATATAATATATATACAACGTAGATAAAATACACGACACAGCATATAAAACGATATAACACAAACAAAATCCATACATATAAAATGTGGAAGTCCTATATTTATTATATTTATATCAGACACAGTCTATTAACTGATAACGGAACAAAAAAAAAAAAAAGGAAAAAGAATAGCTAGGCATCCACGTAATACGATCCACGTTGCAAACTTTCCACCACAGTTTGAACAGCTGTTCAGTCCTAGAAATTTCCGTCTATAGACCTATACTTCCGGCTTCATTGTTCGCTCTCGTTAATCCCTACTGTGTGCCGCGGGATCAATGAAGTAACAACTTTTTCCGTGTTTGTGCCCTCACACCGCGAGGCTAGCCTCTAGGTTACGACGCGTTTATCAAATATTAAACAGGTCGAAAGGTCGTATCGGCGGTGGTTACACGTCGGCCGTTTCCCAACTTTGTCGTCAGTCTGATTTCCCGGCTGGTCCGTGGCGGTGGACTCGCGCACACGTTGCTCTTCAGAATCTTCATCTTCGACTTCAGCTGCCTTTAAATCGTTCGATTTCATCGACCGATAAACAAAGTGCCGGGAAACGAGTCGCTGTTTCGTTTCGCGATTCGTCTGCGTGGCTCATCAAGCTAGAGGACGAGAGTCCGTTTCTTCGGAAGATATGAGTATCCTCTTCATCGCTCGGCTGGCTTTCAAATCTCTGGGAGCGAGACTACGATCCTCGACGCGAGTGATATTTAAAAAACATCGATACTCGCGTGGCTTCTACTGATCACCGGCCGAAAATCTGCTTCGCCAGCTGCAGAGGGGAAACGTTCTCGTTTTAGCTGTTTGAATTTTCACTATCGTCGCTGGTCGACGATATTTTAAACGTTTCCCATTAGCTGATTTCGAATTTAGAAGGATTTGAAAAATTTCCTTTTTTTTTCTTCCCCCTCCTCCCACGAGGATTTCCATCGGTTTTAAGTTTCTCGAAGATTCTGGAACTCAGAGTGATTGATCTCTTGGCTCTTTCGAGACACGATCGATCAATCGATCGTTCGAAATTTCCTAAAGATTCGAAGGAAATCTTGAAAACTCGAGGTTTCTTTAGTACGGGACGTGGCTGTAAAAGTAAATAGTGACTAGTCAGTCTATTTCGAAGTTGTGTTATATTTAGCCTTCACTTTGTCACCGTGAATCAGTGACTAATCATCGATTGGTATTTCATTTACTTGGCGAAAAATCCTCCTGATAAATAAGTAGAGAGGAGCAACCTTTAAGCAACATATCACTCAGTTATCTCGTCGTTGTCGCTTTTTGAATCTTAGTCGTCTGACGAAGAAAGAAGAAATTTCAACTGTGTGTCGTCGCACTTGTCCAATATTCGATTCGATTTTCTCTTTGCTCTGGTTCGTGTCGCGATTGCCAGAGAGAAAAGAGCAAAAAAAGCAGCACGCTTTTTCACTGGCCACTTCGTCAAAAACTGTTCAATATATATACACATATCATCCAAGTGAATCTCAGTTCATTACGATTTTTTGGAGAGTAGAAAATCGATATCGATACTGGGATTCCTTATCGATATAACTGCACTCTAACTGAACGATAGAAAAAAAGCAAAAAAGAAAAAAAAAAAAAGAAGATTTCACAATGGAGTTCGAAACGCGCGCTTTGATCGACTTTTGCTTATCATCTGGTCCAGTCACCAGGGCTAGGTACGTTCATACAAATTCTTTGACGTAATTGTTGTTAATTTTCATTCTTTCGTTGTGAAGAATTTATTTTTACTGCCGGTAGATTGCTTTTTACTTTTATTAATCTCATCGATTCTTTCCATTCTTTTTTTCAATTTAATTTACATTCGCATCAGTCGATGTTTCATTATCGAATTCCGAATGTCATTGACGTTTTATCGAATCTTTTTAACATTCGACCTGCCGAGTAAATATGAAATCGACTGACTTGACCAGAGAGAAACATTTGCCACGCGATTGAGGATAAAATGACGTTGTTGCGAAGGAAACGTTATCTCTGCTCGCTGTTAACTTCAGATCAATTTATTATGAAATCAGTGAGAAAGATTGAATCAATGAACTCTCGACTCGTTTGTAGTCGAAGGTTCAATGACAGGCTAAATGCAACAAAGTATATATAGTCACGAGCAGAGACGACGGACGTCAATCTATCTACTCTAGCTATCCTCAGTTATTATACTTCAACATCTTACACACACGGGTCGATTAAATATCAAATGTAATTAATTAAAAGTACGACGTGAATCACTTTTTATTTCTCGAGCGTTACACATGTTTTCTCAATCTAAGTAAATTTTAGCGAATTTTAGAAAATTAATTCAATGAACGTTATATCAAAAAGAGCATATCATATGTCCCGACATAAAAACAGTATTAAGAAACACAACAACGTAACCCATTTCTCATCACGTGTCGTCGTTTTTACTCTCTATGTGTTTCCCCTAAATATAATTGTTGTAAATTAAATTAACATTAATAATGCGTAAGAAAATGAAAAGAGATAGTTTGGGAGGAACAATAGTAAGTTACTGTACTGTACAGTTGAGGATTCCACCTCAGTTTCGACAATAGCCATGAAACTTTTCATCGAGCGAGCCACTGATTGGTTTGGATCTGTATTTTTGCAGGTCTGCGGGGTCCATAGGAGCACGATCCGCGCCCAGCACGCCTCTTCAAGTAGCTCCTGGTGCGCAACAAGCGGGCCAGCAATCGATTAGCGGCTCTCAGCTTACGGTAGCCGCTGCCAATAATTCGCAGCCTCCAAGGAGCCCGAGCCACGCGGCCTTGAGATGTAACGACAGGTGAGTCCTCGATCTTCAGTCAGTTCGCAGTTTTCTTTAACTCTCCAGTCACATGGAGATCACGTTCTACTTGTCCCGCCGACTTGAAATCAATGCCGCGGTGATAGTCTTCGCGGGAAAGTAAAATGTGATTACTACTGAAATTAATACGAAACATATATTAGATATAATGTAAATATATTAGATTTAATGTAGTAAATACTAAACTAGATGTAATATATATTTATTATATATTTTATATTATATATAATATTTATTATGTATTATATATAATATATATATTTATTTATAACATATACAATATTTATTATATATGATACATATAGTTTATTATTTACTCTATTATTTCTAATATATATTTCGTATTAATTTCGAAAATTTCCCTATAATATATTAGATATAATACAGTAAATAATAAACTAGATATAATATATATTTATTATATATTTTATATTATATATATTATATATAATATATATAGTTTATTATTTACTGTATTATATCTAATATATATTTCGTATTAATTTCGAAAATTTCCCTATAATATATTAGATATAATACATTAAATAATAAACTAGATATAATATATATTTATTACATATTTTATATTATATATATTATATATAATATATATAGTTTATTATTTACTGTATTATATCTAATATATATTTCGTATTAATTTCGAAAATTTCCCTATAATATATTAGATATAATACATTAAATAATAAACTAGATATAATATATATTTATTACATATTTTATATTATATATATTATATATAATATATATTTATAACATATAATATTTATTATATATGATACATATAGTTTATTATTTACTCTATTATTTCTAATATATATTTCGTATTAATTTCGAAAATTTCCCTATAATATATTAGATATAATACAGTAAATAATAAACTAGATATAATATATTTATTATATATTTTATATTATATTATATATAATATATATTTATAACATATATAATATTTATTATATATATAATATATATTTATAACCTATATAATATTTATTATATATAATATACATAGTTTGTTATTTACTGTATTATATCTAATATATATTTCGTATTAATTTCGAAAATTTTCCTATAATATATTAGATATAATATAATATAGTATAATAAAATAAACTATATAGTGTAGTATAGTAAAATAAACTAGATAATTATTAATTTAAATGTAAAAGAAAATAAACAATCGTACGAATTTAAAATGAATCGAAACTGTTTGATTTGTACTATTGAACCTGTCAGATCGATCGCGACCTCCGGAGAGGGTCAAGCACTGCAGATCGTCTGTTTCTTGGTTTGCGCCATTTAGAAATTTTACAAACTTGTCAGATTTGAATTGCGGATTTTTCAGAAAATATATTCCACCATACGTATTATGCAATACATTTTTCTGCTCTTTGCATTTCAATTTTCTTGATTGAAGTTCTGTAACGATGAATAGTTCTAGCGATAAACTATCAACCTTGAACTTTGCATAGAGTGTTTGTTTCATCGTGAGACACAACAGAACGATCGAAGAACGAGAATTTAGTGTATTTAGATCTGACAAGTTCATTTGATCCAAATAGTTTACTATTATCAAATAAATAAATTGAAATTCGTAATCTACGAGTCTGTGATTTCGAGTTAGATTATGCGCTGTTCTCCCTTATGTGCTGCACCAATTTTCCTAGCCTAGTTTTACATGGGGCCAGATGGTGTCCTTGACGAATGGGGTTAAGACAATTACACCGACTGGCCACTTGTGAACTGTGCTTTATAATATGTTCATTGCATAACCTGGCCAAACATAGTTAGAGACTGTTGTGGAAGACTTCAAACGCTGTTAATCTTTCCGCAATTCTATGTTAAAATTGATCGACGATAAATAAGCACTTCGTGTTTATTTAATGCGGCTTGGCTGCGCTATTAAATGAAATTTATTATCGCGCATAAAGTTCTTTATCGTATACGTATAATCGTAAAATTGCCATAGGTATATTTATTAAAAGTATCCGCAACGAGTATTTTATTTCTGGCAGATATTGAAAAATTGAGACGTGAAAAGTTAAAAATTTATGATTGAAAATTTCACAATGTTTCTAATAATATCATCCTTGTTTATTTATTATTTATATTGTTTAAGCTTTAGTGTTATATAATTAAATCTATATTTAGTATATTTTCGTTTCTGATTATTTGGAAATTATTATCAGTCATTATGGCGTTCTTTATATTGTATTTTGGAATTAGTTTCATCTAACATTGGAGTTTAGTGACAAAATTATACTTTTCGGAAATTATTACCAGTCATTATAGTGTTTATATTTTGAAATTAGTTTCACTTAATATTAGAGTTTAGTGACAAAATTATAAATATCTTATGTATTTTATAAATATTATACATAATATTTTATAAATATTTTATTGTATATTTTATTATATTGTTATTTCATGTCAACGTGATTCAACAAAAATTAAACCAGGATTAATACTAATACAGCCGATGATTATCGACGATTAAAGTGTAAAATCTTCACCGGATATATCAAAGTAAAAAGAACAGAATACAGATGCTTTTATTTAACATCTCTACAAAATTCCCAAGGAAAATTATAAACTTATTTATATATGTTATTTTGATAATTTTCATAGTTGCAGGGTCAATGCGAATCTGGATAATAATGGTAGTTTTAATATCTCTATCACTCACGCATTGAATATTCTAGATTTTGAATAATTAGATTTCGTACCACGGACGGATGTAGCAAAACTTATTATAATTGTCCAGGTTCTAAAAAAATTGTTAGTTGCGCTTGATAACGTATCGCTCGATATCGAAACACCTGTTCACATAAGAACGTGCAAAATATTGCGTTGTTCATGCTACACCTGGCTGATAAAGATTTTGAGCCAAGAGATGGTTTTATGGACTGTCGTGTCATTTTTCAACATATTCTCGATTTCATTGGCTGCCATTGTTCTGATCGATCGATCGATTCTGACGTCTGGCTTTAAGCATGAATTTCTCATATTAAAGAATTTTACTTTTACTTTCGAAATTGTGCATGATATATATATATATATAATCTGCATACATTTAGATTTGCAAGAGAAATTTTGACATTTAATTTAATAAAACGTCGTCACGATATTCAAGATAGATTTTGAATTCCTCCAAGGAGAATGAAAGGCATCTTTTCATACAGTTGACGCAAATTTAGATCTTTTTCTGTATGTTTGGAATTAGAATGTCACTAACAACTGGCTGATTTATGATTTATATACCAGATCTTTAGGAGTTACACTGCACCCTATGCTCTAAATTGCAATCTCATTTTTGAAAGACGGAGGTAATGAGCTTAAAATCATTAAAATGCTGTCACTTTTTGAATGATAATCAAGCAACCAAAATTTAATAATTTTACTAGATATATGTTCATTATCTTCTGTCTGAATAAGTGAGATTTTTCTCAACGATCGTCCTCGTGAAAATTTTGAAAGCAATTTCTACTTTTAATCTCGCAGAAAATATCAATTATATTTGCGCAGGTGTACAATATTTTATCATTTGTCTTGTAAATCCTTGGTGTAATGAGTGCTTGTAAACGAACACGATTAAAGTAAAATATGTAATTTCTTTTATTTGAAAAATCTCGTGTTTGTCTTTTTGAGAGCGAATGTTTCCCTTGAGTTATGCGAGATGTAATCGGTAATATTAATTTCTATAAATTGTAACACCTGAAGTTTGGTAATGATATCACGCATGTATAGAATGAGTCATAAATTTGCGATAAACTATACAGGTTCTTACAAGATATAATATTTTTAATACAACTGATGAGTCATACTGCATCGTACTTCTTTCTATGGCAATCCATCGTTTCAAATATGTAACTTTAAATCATGAAACTAAAATAAACTAAAAATGCCAACTCCCGTTTCTCGTTTCTCACATTTAAATTGTTTCCTCAGTCTCGAATGCACGTGACGATAAAAAGTTGATATAATGAAAAGACAGATATATCATTTCTTTTTGAAAATAATCGAAGGCAATTTCTGCGCATTTAACCATAATGTTGTTCGTGTCATTGACAACAATGTCCCGTTAATTTTTTCACGCTTGTGAAAACGCACGATGCTTATGATAAATTGATAAATGGAAGGTTCAAGTAAAATTAATATTCGGGAGAGAGAAAGACAGAGAAAGAAAGAGTCGACACGATAATATAGGATACGATTGAACGATTATACATAATTCATTTTTTTATCTGCTTTTTTATATTCCCTGTACGTTCAGGTTTGTTGCATTTGACGATACTTGATCTCGTCATTTATTTACATACGAGACTTCAATGCATCAACATCTCTTGCAAGATTTCATTGCGTCATACATAGATATAAATTGTTATATATAACGAAACAACCGAGAGTCAACGTTAATTATATTACTCGTGTATTAAGCTATTTATTTTATTATTTTATTAATTATTATTTTACTTATTTTATTATTATGTATCTTATCAGTAGACTGCAGATTCGTGATGTTAATTCGTATGAGAGTACAGTTGGTGGAAAATTATGTGTAATTTTAAAATTTTCTTTAATCACGTAAATTCATTGGTACACTTTATGGTTACACATACGTGACGTACACGTAAATAATTACAATGGACTACGTAGATTTATCCATCCGTACTTAAAATGTAAATTTACAGAGTGCAAATACTGCTGTAACAATATATTCCAAGTAAAATATTACCCGAAGGAGTATAAAACAAACCGAGTTGTATTTTTTTGTATTGTTAATGAATTATAATCATTATTGATACGGCGCGATATTTTTTTCAATCCTTCGTCGGAGATTTTCGTTCTTTAAAACATGATCGTAATTCTTTGAATTAATTGAATGTCTTGTATAAAGATATAAGCTAATGTCTTATATAATGTTTTTTAATATTATATAATGTATTATATAATATTATATCTTACACGATACTTTATATCACACAGCCAATAATTTTGTACTATATTAAAATAGTTTTGTATCGAATAATTATAATTAAATAATTTGTCTGTTATGTTTATTATATATATTTTATTATATTATATTATATTGTATTATACTATATTATATTATATTATAATATATTATATTATATTATATTATATTATACTATACTATACTATACTATACTATACTATATTATATTATATTGTATTATATTATATTATATTATATTTATATCTCGTCATTCTATAGTTTGTTATCAACAAAGATAACGATCAGAGAGTGAAAAATACACACATCACATATGTGTCGTTGAATAATTACCATTAATCATAGACATGATAAATATAACACTAAATAAATTACGTTTGAGAATATTTCAAGACAGGCTCCTCTATTTCACGATTTATCGTCAACGATATCATAAAGAAATTACAACAGAAACGGACGCACACTGTCCGTCAAACGAGACTTATCGCGAAATTTCTTTTCCTCTTCCGAAGTTTTCTTAATATTCAAGTATTATCGATATCAAGTGCCTGGCTCGATAACACCACGATATATCCTGGCGTTCGTCAGTCTAATACAATACGATACGCGACACGTTTGCCAATCGATACACCGCGACCGTGATCGTTGGTCAAAGTCTTGCTGCGTTTCCTATACACGCAACGTATCGATCATCGTTTGTACAACTTATTGTTTCAAGTCGGACGAAGAAGCAACGAACGGGAGAGATTAAATCGAGAAGACGAAAATTAGATTGAAAATACAGCGAATTGACAATCGAACGTGCGAAAAATTCTGCTCTGATACGTATTCGAGAACAAAGGGGCAACGACTTTGACGAGATTGAATTGAGAAAACGGAAATTAAACGGTTGAGAAGGTTGAGAGGCAGAAACGAAAGTATAGTCGAATGTTAAAAACGCTGGTGCATGGTTCTGGCGGCGTTTGGGAACCAAGATGCAACTAAGGGCTAAGATTAAAAGACGGAAATTAAGAGAGGAAGTTGAAAATAAACGGGCAGGGAATGAAAGTGTCGTCGAACGTTGATTATTGCCACCTGGTTCCCAGTGCTTTCAGCGATATTTTTAATAATAAAATATTTATTTAATAATCAAGTATCTTTCTGAAGGAACGAGGAAGATAAACGAGCAGAAATTAAACGAGAAAGTCACGATTGAGTGAAAAGGGAACGGAGAATAATCGAAAGGAAGAATGTGCGATCGAAAGTTAAAAATCCAATTGCCACCTGGTTCCAGTGGCGTATTTGAAGAAGAAACTATCGAGAGGGAAAGAAATTAACGAGAAATCAAACGAGCAGGGATTGAACTCAAAGGGAATCGAAATTATGCAAGAAATTATGAATTAACAACGAGGAAAGAAAGAAGAGTAGAGTACTGTCAGAAGAGAAGAATAAAACTTAAAATTTAAAAGAAATTAAATCGATCGTAAGGAGACTGAAATATACAAAATACAAGAGAGAAACTCGAAACTTAAACGGTGAAAAAAGAAGTGATAAATCGACGTGGTTCTCTCAGTGGAAATTCTGAACAATCAATCGATTATAAAATACGTGAGTATTGGAATAAAGACAGGAATCTCATTCACAAGGAGTACGTGTTATACTAATCTTCGTCGAATAGCTGAGACGACGTGATATGTTTTCCCAGCGAATTCAATTACTAATATATCGCATCCCCGATGTCTCGTCTTCGATCGTTGCTCGACCTTAATTTGTATTAAGCTGACTGGTAGCAGGGCACCGCAATTAACGATCGAAATAATTCCTTGGAACGTTCGAGTCGACGAATTGCACGCCAGTTTCGTCGAAGGTGGCTAACGATTCGTTTCGTCGAATTGCCAGTCGTGTATAACGTGTCGCAAAATAAACCGTAATATCTTCCGCGAGGAAGATCTCTTTTCTTTTGGTTTCTGACGGATCTGCGGAGTCTTGGCCACTAAGATTTTTAGTTCGTCCGTCAGATCTGTCGCCATGGTTTTCCAATCGCGTTCCAAGTTCTACGCGGAGTACGACGTGTGGAGCAACGATATCTGGAGTCCGAAGATTCGGAAAAGAAGAAGGTGCGGACAGTGCTTTGTGTGTAGAATTGTGCGTGGACGTTTGGGTGTTTATGAGAAAAGCGTTGCAGTAACCGTTTGGTATAACCAGTAGATTGTAGAAGTGGATTTTCATGGGAGTTTTGGAAAAATTTAGAAGAACATATACGTTGAATATTTAGTGGATGAAACAAGTTTCTACTTGGGCTGCAATTTGCGATGTTTATTCTACAGTTTGAATATATTTTTTTCACGAAGAATCGCTCCTTTGTCAATTATAATTACTGACTTTGCATAAAATATAATATATAATATAAAATAATATAATATATTGCATAATGTGCAAAACATTCAAAGCAAAATATTCAAAATCTTCAGAGATATATATTCATTAAATATATATAAATATATGATGACTATGAATATCTGTGAATATAGATACGAATACAGATACGATTTTTATCTATATGAATATACAAAGTACAATTATCTGTAATTAATATATCAGAAAGTTTCATTATAATTGTAGAAAGTAAACGAATGTCTATTTAAACTCCATTTCTCTAATTACGTACACAGAAATATGGAATCTACTTGAACATTTGCCATATAGTAACGATTTAAAATAAGAGAGATCAGTCATAGTGACGCTATCGGTGACTGCATTGCATGAAAATCAACGTCATCGAGAGAGTTTACTTTAATTATTGAGAAGAGAAGTCTCAGTTATTACTATAGTGTCTATTGGTTTGTGTATTCGGAACTTGCGTGAATATTTCAGTGGTGAAAAATTTATTTTTCATTTTCATTCGTTCTACTTGAATTTCAGTTGTTAGTAGCATGTTGTATACAAAGTGTTTTCGATTCTGCGCGAAAAATTGATTTTGGAAGAGGAAAAGCAAAAATTTTTTCATATGAGCCTTTCGAGAAAATGGAGCTTGAAAATTTGTCAGGTATATTTGAATTTGGTTAATTGTGGATAGAAGAGAATTGTTGACAAGTGCAAAAGTAAGTAAAAAAATGTGAGAGTAAAATTTTGCCACTTGAGGTCTCATCTTACAGATTTCAAAATTTAATCTTCTAGAAAACAAAGTGTTTTATGGGAGAAAATTTTAGCTCACATTTTTTATTGATTATTCGCTCTTGTTTAATATAATTAGCCAAATTCAAGTGTACGTGACAAATTTTCAAAGCCGATATTCTCGAAAACGAAGAACTGAAAAAAATTTCCTAGTTATTTCTTCTTTCCGATTTTTTCGACGTAGAGTCATCCACCTTCCGATTGTTCCAATTTTTTCAAACGTTCCAAATTATTATCTCGAATATTTTCATATCTTCGATATATGTATAGTTTAAATTTCACGTCTATAGATATATAGATTTCAGAATTTCAGTTATATACCTAACCGCAAATTACCGATCTTCGCCAAAATACAGCTTCTTGCTATCTGTAAGATCATTTCAGCTATACAGCATATGTTATCAACAATATCAGATCTTTTTAGTTGAATATCTCGAGGTATCAGGAGAACGCAAGAAAATCAGCTTTTTCCCCTCGAAATAAATGTTAATCTACGATTTTCTTATTCGCGTAACTTTTTTCGTACTTTATATATATATATATATATATATATATATATATATATATATATATATATAAAATATAACATTTTCCAATTTAAAAAAAATTTCTTTTTTTCATTCTTTCAGTCATCTTTCTAAACCGCTCAGCAGAAGTACACCATCAATGGCAGCTGGTGGTGTAACGCAGGCTCCACCAAAGGTTAGTAGATCTTCGTCGACATCGTCACCAACGACTACCAGCAGCGCGAGGCAGAAGAAATTCCACAGACATTTCTCTCAGGTAATTCGCAAGCGTTTCACTCGCATATTCGTTGGAAAGCTTCTCGCCTTCACGACGAAAATTCACCATATTTTTCCTTTTATCTCCTTGGCGAGTGGGAGAAACAATTTTTAAATCAAACAGGCAGATGGTCATTTCTAGGAACACCGTGCGTTTGATATTTACATAAGTATTATACATCCTTGAGGTAAAAGGAAACGTACGTTGCGAAACTTTGAAGAACCAAAATCTAACGCCTGATTTTAAATGTAAATTTAAATCATTTCCTATATAGTCATTCCACGAGCAAAGATTTAATATCGGATCGTTTGTCTCTGAAAATTCTTTCGCTATCGATTGAAAACTCCACTCGAACGTTGATTAGTTTGATTTCTTTTTTTTATCCCTGCGAATCGATAAGTACAATCTTCTCTCGATCGTAATTGATTTCTTATCGCTCTTGGCTTCTCGTAAATATATTACAGATTCAAGGTCCATCACGTTAGTTTGATGTATTAGAGTCGCACGAAATAAAACGTGAATATGCTAAAGGCCTCGGGCCGAGTTTTATAATTTATCGACGTGGCAGAGAAAAGATCGTGACACTGTGATCGTCTCGATAGAATGAATATAATATTTCGATACTTACGTAATTTTAATCGTCGCGTAGCCGACACCGGGTCACCGTTGACCCAGAACTTGAATCGCAAAAGAGATCCAGATGCTATATATGTCTCGGCAATGATAATAAATATGGTGCCAGATGTGCCGAATGTTTACGATTTATGTGCAAAGAACATGCAACAAAACACAGAAACGTCGTATGTACGCAGTGCACATAAATAAAAAATATGTTACAAAATATAAATAAATATATAAACATGAGTAAAAAATATGTACAAAATTTTACATTTTTTTAGACAAACTCCTCCCATATTACAAACATTATTTAGACAACATCATGTACCAAAAAGTCAGGCGCAAAGCAAGTCTGGTAAAAATTCAGCTACGGGTCAAAAGTGACCCGGTGTCGCTCATTTACGTCGGCTACGCGAGGGTTAATAGACTTTGAATCAGAAAGCATTTAATCTGAATGAATTATGTATTTGGCGCAGGTCGCTGCGGACGAACGAGTGTTGAACTACTATAGTTGCGCGCTGGTAGGCGACATCCTGTTGCAAGGGCATCTGTACATCACGCCGAACTACTTCGCGTTCTACAGCAACGTGTTTGGCTATGTAACGAAGCTACTGATACCTACGGTTTCCGTGTTGAAGATCAGCAAGGAGAAAACAGCACGGATCATTCCAAATGCCGTGGCGATCTCCACGGAGGAGGAGAGGCATGTCTTCTGTTCTCTTCTGTCCAGAGACTCGACCTTCAAGCTGATGAAACAGGTTTGGGACGCGGCGATGGAGCCACAGCCGTCGCCAGCGATTCTACCGTTGACCAACGAGGAGAAGCTCCTCGCTCCGGACACGCTGGTCGTCGATGACTCCGAGGTGAACCCCGAGGAGGATGATTCCAGCATGTCTGAAAGCGGGACGGATCTGAATACCAGGCCGCCGACCGTCTGCACCGACACCGATGGCGTTCCATTGCCAATTGCCAGGCCTAGTTTGCCGCCACCTGCAAAGTAAATGAATATTCTTCCCGTACTTTTCACGATAGTTGGTTAGACGCGTTGTCGAGTTTCCTTGTATAGGAATTTTTTAATGAGATACATTATTGATAAATAAATATAAGTATAATATAATGTAAATTTATTTTTTTATGAATACATTAGACACGTGTGCTATGATTTTGGAAATTCGTTAACGAGACACGACGACTCGTGGGTATAGAAAGTATACGTACACCGATATTTTAAATACATGTGCTGTAATTCTGTGAGAAAAAGTATTGTACACTTTAACAATTTACTCAGACGCGTTCGCTAAAGCGTGAGACCTCTGCTCTTCCAGGGCTTTTTCCAAAGATATTTTCATATATCATGTTTGAGTAAAGATACTCTTTCTCTCGGAAATTTTGAAAAATTCAAACATCTTCACGGACACTGAAAAAATTTCTTTTGCAACGAAATTTACCATAATCTTGAAGATTATGATAATCTCTCGACAGATTGTCACCCCATGCGAAATATATTACAAAAAAGAAATTGTTACTACATGCAAACAACGATGTTTGATACATTTTTAAGTCAAACTACACACTGGGCAGTGATGAATAATAATTAAAATTTAATTTAGAAAAAAAACTAAAATTAAAATTTTAAAATATTGACAATTTTTCATTAAGTACACAAATACTTTCTACGTCCGCTATATGAGCTAGATATTTATAATACAACTACAATATATAAGATACTAGATATTACAAAAGTATTTACAACGAGTCAACTATTCGTTTAAATGAAATTATTATAACAAAGCAATTGAAAGAGAAGCAATTCGTAATGAAATTTCATATTTACTTGAATCGCGTTAAAAATATTTTACCTTATGATCAACTATTTTCAAAAGACTTTTAATAATTACCTGTCGCTAACTGTTTGTTCATTTTTCAGGGTGGAACCATCATCGGTGTCGATGCTTCCAACAACGTCCAACAGATCCAAAGTCGTCCTATCCTTGTTCACGGATTGTTTGAAAACTAGCACAGTGATCACCATCCTAATAGCTCTTCTAGCAGCTCTATACGTGTCGGCGGCACTGATGATGATTCGCATCGACAGGTTACACACAGCGTATCTAAATCATCCGCTCGTTTCGCCGGAACGTTTCACTCAGGATCGACTTTTAGACTACCTTAATACAAATCTAGATCAAATAGTAAAGGTACGAGTTCTTCTTTTATCTTGGAAATGTGGATGGTATTAGCTTATCCTATAAATAGTATAAGTGGTTGAGAACATTCGTCTTTAATACAAATTACAAATTACAAATTCAGATTTTATTCTTTTACTAAGTTACTTTTGCAACGTGATGATAATACTATTCGTGGTTAAATATTGAAAAACTGTGCAGGTTCCTGGCAAGAAGAATATGACGAATACACTTTTGTTGATTTTTTGTTTATTTCAATGTTTGTTTTAGCACATAATATGATATTGTACATTCCACAAATTTTTTGCAAAATAAAGTATTGAAAAAGAGGAAAAGATGAAGAAGAAATGAGGAGAACAGCTGGCTCACGTTCCAAAGATAGCTAACAAAACACTGGCGGTGTAATTGAGTTGCAACAAGTTGCATTTTAACATTGTAACAAACAATATATTTAAAATTTATTTAAAATCAAATGGAAAGACAATTTTGATACCAACAAGATATCTACTGAATTTTCAAACTTGCTTTCCTGTAAAAGATAGAAGATTTGTTTAATCATAGTCTTCCCCTCCTCACATTATCATCGATTTAGGAAATAAACCAACAATAAATATTCATTGTTTCAGGTACGACAGAGTCTACAGACACTGTCGCAGCAGTTCGTGTCGATGGGTCAAAGCGGTGAAACAGAGCCGAGCGTATCCGGTGGCGTGTTGGAGCCGGAAGACGCTCCGAGTTAGCCCCCGACGAGGCTAAATAATTTAATGCAACCAAATAATACGAGTCCCCGTCGCCTCGCTAGCGTATGAAGCGTCTCGTATTAATACGTTGTCTTCGTGGTCGGCGTCGATTATAATCGGCGTGCGAAAGCGATCTCGATTCGGGCGACTGTTTGACGGTGTCGCTTCGACGATCCTCAATAGGCAATTATTATCATTAGAGTACCTAGACGTATCTGGACAGGTTTCCGAGGATAATAGATTGTTCAAAGTAAAAACGGTAAAACAAAGACAAAGCTTAAAAAAAGAAAAAACAAAAAAAAAAAAAGATACAAGAAAAATAGAAAAAAAGATGAAAGTGAAAAAAAACGTACACTGAGAAATTTTTTGGAACAGAGGAATCGTTAATACGATTCCTTTACGCCTAGATTTGAGAAGCATGCGTAACTCGAGTCTTCATTTTTCAGTCACGCTTGCAGAATTTAAATAAGACGCTTAAATGCAGTAACAGACGAGATAAATGTAAAAAAAAAAATTTATATATATATATATATATATATATATATATATATATTTAAAAAAGAAACGCCATATATACGATACATGTGTACGAATGTTTGCAAGACAAATTGTACGATGTATGGATATGACGATGAGTTGTCGAACACGAAGCCAAAAAAAAATAAAAAAAGAGAGAAAAAAGAAAGAAATATTCGAGCGCGCAACGCGAGCGAAGGGATTTTCGTTTTTTTGAACTAGTCACGTATTTATATATTACCCCACGTACGACAAGAGTATAATGAACAAAGTATATATTATATATATAATGTATGATATATGACAGTATAATATTATATGTATATTATATATATAATATATTCTATATTATAAAGAAGCTATATATATATGTATATATACATATATATATATATATACACACACACACACACATAGATATGCATATTTCGCGATTACTTGTTGATTATTATATATCTGATATATCTGAGCTAGTTCAGGCACTACCTTTTTCATCGATACAACTGGCAAAAGAATTGCATTATAGAATTAATAAGGTGGTTATACATATTTGTGTCGTGCTGAGAACGAGAAGTTCTGTATTGTATCGCGACAAGAGAAAGAGTACCGAGAATGAAAAAAAAAAAAAAAGATTTCTTATTCAGACGAGCTTGTGCAGTATTCCGATCGTTCGGAATACACGCTATTTTGTCGTCGAACATCGAATACTGCGCCTTTTAGACGAAAAGAGTTAAAATGAAAAAAAAAAAAGAAAGAAAAGTTGAATAAAGAAACATTGCATTTCCCGCGCACACTGGTGTTCCTACGAAAAAAAAAAAACTTTTCTGATCGTTCGTTCGGAATGGTAACGAAAGGGTAGTTTTCTTTGTTTCTCTTTCTTTCCTTATTTTTGTTCCGTTTTTTTTTTTTTTCTTTCTTGACTCGACTCTTTCGAGACTCATTCTTGATATGCGAAAGTGCTCGCGAAATATTTCATTCACTTATGAACGTATTTCAGTAACAGTTGCACATATGTTCTTCTATGTATGTGTGAAACAATACGAAGAAACGTTCGGACAAAGCGTTATTATAATTGCGGTTATAAAATACGGGATACGAGAAACGGGAGACTTGACTGTGATAGTAGGATCGAGGATCGCATTTTGTTAAAACACGGCCGCGTTTAGCAGATTCGTCGTGTTTGTCCCATTGAAACGAAAATGAAGTAACTAAATAAATAAAAAGAAAAAAAAAATAAAAGAAACCTAAGGTAAAACGACAGACTGGTTGTTACGATCGGACCAAAAAAAAAAAAAAAAAAAAACTGACGTAAACGCGGTCGTCATTGCGCGAGATCGCGTGGGATCTAAAGAGAAGTGCTGTTACATTATTTAGCTAATATTTATAAAAAAAAACAAAGGAAAAGAAAAAGAACTATGCGTACGTCAAAGTGAAATTTCTTTGAACCATTGTTTCTTTCGATATCGTTGATCATTCATTGCAATTAAACGATTGTGATTGTATTTACCGATATAAATCATGTTAATTTTTTTTTTTATGATTTTAACACACACACACACTATGCCTTTGCTATTGTAAGTTTTTTTATTCTCGTTACGTTCGTGTATTTTAAATTATAAGGGGGAAAAAGAAAAGGAGATAGAAGAAAAAAAAGAAGAAAGCGAGAAGATATAGAAATGTTAGGGATATATTTATCTGGTGGCAATTTAGCGGTCTATTTAATTTATTTTTACCTGTTTTTAATTGCTTGACTTATATTTTGAATCTTTCTTTCCCTTTTTGTATATTTTACGTTCACGTTGATTAAATTCGCCGGAAATTTATGGTTGTATATGCCTTTTTAACGCGTGGGGAGTTACTCGCGAGGGAGTGGAGGAGATACTTGTGCCTGGCGTGTGCCGTAATGGAAGAAAATCGGCTGCATTCTAAAATAGAGAAAAGGAAACATACGGGGGATTCGTTCATATTGCGATTTACATCGAATCTTATTTTCTCTCATTCTGTTAGATCGAACGCGTTTGAAATTGAACGATGTTGTTAATATTAGATCGATGCGTGTGAAATGTCGTTTCTTCGAAATGCCAGTTTGTTACCGATTGAATATTTATTACTGATCAGAGTCAAATATTGTTTCAAATTTATGTCGAATTGTCGCGAAACCAACCATACTCGTTACTTGGAGCTAACTCCTTTTTACAGCAAACGAAATAGGACATGTATAAAAAAATAAGGCTGCCTCATTCTCGCTGCAAACATTTTAGTTATTAATTATCAACTGCGTTAAATAAGGAGAAATTTACTGTGCACGCATGTTTAATTGTTAAAAACACCTGTAATAAATATAATCGAAACTTTATCGTAATTAATCGTCGGGAATAGTCAGAATGGTTCTGCTACATTTTCTCATGTTTTCTTCGAAAATTGCACTTTGGAAAAAACGACACTTCGTATACACCGATCTAATACGGTACGGAAGAAAATGGTGAAAGCTGGACGACATTCGCCATTCGAGAGTTAAGAGGAACTAGAGGAAACATTTAAAACTGTCTGACAAAACTTGACGACAAATTTTCGAAACTATTGTAACTTCTCGCTCATAAAGTGTAAAGCATTGTTTTTTTTTTTTTTCTGTAAGAACTTATCTGCATCATTCTACTAAAGTCACTGCAGAATTATATAACCGAATAATTCGCAGATTGTTTATTGAACGATTAAGTGGAGAAACTATTTTTAAGGATGACTAGTTGGTGTCCATTGGATCTATCTGTGGTCAGAGTTCCGTAAAATTTCTAACGGGAACTATGTCTATTAAAGGGCGTTTCTCTCTTTCCGTTCTCGTACGAATATCGTTCGCCTTAATTGCGACGTTTTTCTAGACACTTTCAGAGCGATGCTCAACGTGCAACCTCGTTATTCCTAGAACATGTATCCGTATATAACAGCTCTTGATTTGTACTTGTTATACGCGCTTGTTCGCGAATTGTTCGATTGAACTTGCTGTACTTTTTCGAATCTGACGTCGTTAAGCTCGATCAAATTGATGGAACCGGTATGGATCAGTGGCGATCATTGTTTCAGGCACAATAAAGGTCGAAGCTAATAGTTTCTTCTTTTTGTAAATTCCTGATTTTCGGAATAAAATAGTGATTATTTGTCGAGGTATATTTATACGATAGTATGTATCAAATGTCATAAAAATTTTGTCCCCTCCATTGTTCGAAAAGAATAGAATTATTGTTGATAAATTACAACTTGTTTCTTGTTCTCGTAACGTTAAGTTTGGTCAGATTCGTTTGCTTGTTATTACAAAATATTAATCTTTTGATTCATGATGAATTAAGAATTTGTTATAAATATTATAATAATGTCGAGCTATTAACTTATACTGTAAATATTACATTACGTTACTCTCATGTTAATGTTTTATTTTGTGGTATAGTGTGCTTTTATAACAGTATTGTTCGTAGGGGAAGTAATTTGTATAATGATATATGTATAACTACGATAATGTAAAAGTTTATTCGGTTATTTAAATTATTCTCTTTCTGTTTCTAAATATTTTACCCATCTACTATTTTATCGAGTATTCTAATTGATAGCAAATATCAATATTAATTTAATATCTTAATATTAGATACTCTAATGTTGTTAAACATTTTCCAAAGTTCCTTGTTCATATTCCTTACAATTCTTTTCTTTTCGAGCAAGAAATTATCAGTTTGATTTCATTTGCAAATTATTGTAGTTAACAATAGGAGACCATTGTTAAAGCTTGGAAAGAAACTGTTTGACGAAAAAAAAAAATTTCAAATTTTAATTACATTTGATCTATTTATTGTTCTATAATTTTCAAAAATATATGAAGATCACAAAACAGAGGTAAAATTGCGCTTTAATTGAAGTTTGTCGTGTCAAACTCCTCTTTTTTATTCTTATTTTTAAGACACTTGTATCTTTGTTTAACCAATCAGTTTCTTCTTTTCAACCACATGCCAAAAAGTGGAGCTATCATATTTCCTCAGTGTGGAATCTTCATATAAATAGATCAATATAATACATTTCAGTATATGTCGAGTGTACCAATCCAAATAATCACAATGTTTTATTTGCTCAGTCACGCGAATCAGATTTTGAAAACGTGCAGCTCTTGTCGTCGAATTGTACGCTTTGCGTAAATGAGATGAGAGCAAATTTGTTACACTCAGCGTAGACGTCTTTAGAGTGCATTTGAGAACGTGTGTCGGTTCCTGGCGAGAGATGCATACTTGGTTGAAAGAAAGAAGGGAAGAGGCGAAGGTGTGGAACGAAAGAGGGCAAATGGAAGACCGTACAATTTGAAAATCACAGACAGACCAATAATTTACAACGTAATTTGTGTAGTCCGACGAAACGGAGCGCAAATAAATTTATGGAAAAATTGAGGCACCAATTTTCTTCGCATTTTCAGCCCTTCCTCCCATCTGTGCGTGCAACGATATCAATCGCGTGGAAAACCACAACATCCATTTACGAGCTAATTAGCAATATATATCAAACCGATAAGATAATATTTCGTTAATGTTTTCTTTGTACGTAAAGTCGAGATTGAAGTACTTTTCAATAAGTATCATCCTTTCGTTTTTATTTAAGAAGGAATTTACTGCGAGGAAATTACGATGAAAGGTGATGTGTTAAACTTTGAAATATAATGTCAAAATTAACATTTCGAACACAGTTTTCCTTATACGAAAGGAACATCACTCTCTTTCGTAAATGATCATCTATTTTTTTGGGGGGGGGGGGCTTTAATTAATTTCATACTTAAATATATTTATTTAAATTTTTTTACATTTAGTGCTTCATGATATATTTCTTAGCGTTTTATTAGTGTTATATTTAAGTATTTTATATCATATTATGTTTCATATTAACATAATGATTATTTTACAGAAGAAAGTATTTAGAAAGGAATAAATATTCTACCTGTCGAGATGAAATGAAAAGAATCATTTCACGATATCGGATGAAACGAGCTGCTGAAAAATCGGAAGCGGTGCAACTATCGTAGTGGGGATTGTAGTTAGCTCGAAGCAGCTTGTTCGTATAAAAAGACAGAACATCCATGAATGTCAGTGCAGTGAGTGTAAGTTAGTTGTTAATCGTGGTTCGTCTCTCGTCTCCAGAATCAAAGAAACGTCTCCAATTTTCCGATTGTAATTTGTAAGTTTAGCAAACTGTTTTTTCTATTTTATTATTCTTCATTTTTACAATATTAATTTTTACAATATGTCCGTCAATTTTAATTTCGCAAAATAGGAACGAAAGAAAATTAAATTCACATTGAAAATATTTGTCATCAGATGATTTTATTTGGATAATTGGAGTCGAATAACGTATTGAGAAATAAAAGATTGAGACAAGCTTATTACAAATTGAATAATAAAAAATTTAATATAAAAGCAATAATATATATCTCTTAAAACTTTTGGATTCTTATAAGTACCAAAATAAGAAAGTATGTATATTAAAGACTGATAAATTCATTAGTTTGTGTCGTTTAAGTTTTACAAATGTTTTTGATAAATTTTATATAAAATTTTGTTACAAAGTAACAGTCGCGATTTTAATGTATTACCTTACATAAATAATCAATTTAATACAAAAAAAGAGAGAACTTTTTAATTAAACTGAGAATATATAATAATCATATATAATGCAGATTATATTTAATTAATTTTAATTTAATTACAATTATATTTAAATGATATCGGAATTAAATTCAAAAACGTTGTATACACAAAGATTACTTCATACCAATGACATATTTTGTTCATTCGTCTTTTCAACGAAGTTGGAAACCTGAGAATTCATCGAAGAAATGCGTGAATCACTTTCGAGAGTCATTGATTCCATTCAGGGGTGAAACACACCCGTTTTGTAATGCAGCACACGTTCTTGGATTCCGGGTGTTTGCGCAACAATTGGATGAATCAAAGGTAAAATCCCAAGTTGTCTTGCAATTGAAAACGCGTCTGGTATTTGGGGGACATTCGTTCACCATGTTCGATGCTTCGAGATTACCATTAACATCCCATTCTTGGAGAACATAAACTGCAGTTTATGTCTCGACGTGTGCTTACGTGGTAAGTCGGGAAAAAATTGAATTTCCAGTAGTTGATACATCAGTCAATTAATAGTTAATAATTAAACTAGAATTAAAATTAAATACTTCAGTCAAAAGAGAACTAATTAATATTTCTGAACTTAATAGTCGAGTTAATTTTAATTTTGTTGAATGTTTTATTCAACTCAATTAATATTCTGTTGTATATTAATTTTTTCGATAATGACATTATAGTCGATCGAATTTCGATGAAATTTAATGGACATTTAATTAAACTGTTGTTTTTACAGAAGAACTGGAATATTTCTATTTTTCAAGTAACTGGTTATCTCTTTAGTTACGAATAATGTATTTACAAAATTCAATTACTATCGACTGCCGAAAGAAAAATTAAATATGAATTATAAACATAATCTCAAACTTTCGATCGTTGATATAAATTTGAATCATTTGTAATGACTTTAAAGGTGACAAGATTTAATGAATTATATCTTCAATAAATATTTTTATTAATGACGTTGGAAATTTAATTTGAACGCCCTGATACGACTAAAATAAATACAATCGTTGCGCATTTCGACAACGTTAAATCACTCCTCGTTTTACCGAATGTTTAATTCTATACTTACGCTTGATATACACCGTTCAATTTAAATATTTGGACAAATTTTACTATTTTAAAACGGAAATGTCAATGTGTTTTATAAAATTAAATAAACAAAGTAAATGAAGAGAGGAAGGAAAGTAAATAAAAAATATGATAGATGAAAATTATCTATAATATAAAATTAATTATATATAAAAATTATCTATTAATATACGTAAAATAAATTAGCTGAGAGAATTTTTACAGTAGCAAACACCTTGTTCGAATGAACATTTCTAAACAAGGTGAGAATTCCTGCGAGGCTGACGTTAAACGTCTGTTCTTATTTCTAATAACAACGTTGCTAAATATAACGAAGATATTCTCCTTCATTGTCAGGTTAAAGCCAGCATCGTTTCCTTCGTTTTATCACATTCCAGTTATTAATGCGTAAGGTTTTCGAAGAATTTGTCTATCAGTGAAGGATGCTTCCTGTTTTGTCACCACAGTGCTTTTAATGAACTTGAACGTGACATGAATGAAAGTAGTGTTATAAATCTCCGATACTATCATTCGTACAATATACATATATATGCTATATCGTATGAATGAGAGCATAACTATTTCTAGTGAATGTGGTAACGCACGGTTCTTCGCAACGATGAATAACTGTACGTGTATTATTATTTTTATCAGTTCACTTTATATCACAAATTAAATGAATCAGTTCCAATCTATCACGATTATGTTTGGCCAATTTAAGTCAAACAACAGTTGGTTTGATTTTACGTATTTTATTATTTTAATTCAATTAGTTTATTTGTCAAACGAGATTTAGATCCAATGAGATAGAAAGGACTACAACGAAATAAAAATACAAAAATAATTAAGTGAATGTGTCAATTAAGTACAATGTTAATTACAACATCAAATATTCTTTATATTATCCACATGTATATGTGTTGAAATTATCATAATAATTTGTGATAATTTTTTTATAAAATTATTCCTTAAAGAAAGAATTTAATTGTATATTACGCGCAATATACAATTTCGCGAACCCGTTGAATTTTGAGGCTAATTGTACAAGGTTTTCGTGATCTTTGCGAAATTTATCAACTATCAACATAAATCTTATAAAATCTTTCATATATGTTCGTACTAAATGTCTTTGACGAAGTATATACAATCTAATAGTAGTTTATGTTCAAATAAATGAACTCGATGAACGAAAATTTATATATAATAATTTTTATATATTTCTATATTATTATTATAAATATAATATGTAAAGTAATATATAAAAATAAAATATATTATATTTTCTATTTTATATGTAACATTTTTACATATTATATTTTTTATATAATAATAGAAAGGTTTAAAATTAAAATTTAACTCGTACAAACGAAATCGCAATTGTACTGCGGACGATCGTGAATACTCCCAACCATTTTGTTTGTTTCCCAGTTAAGGAGACGTCAAAATGTCGTCGGAGGAGTCATTGGTCGTCGAGATGGTGTATCTTTACGAGAAAGAAAACGCGAAGCTGCATCACACCATCAATTACGAATTGGTGCACCTTGAACCGGCGACACCCGTACTCAGGAGGGGTCAGTCGTTTCACGTAGCCTTGAGATTCAATCGAGAATACGTCGACGAGACGGACATCGTCAGATTGCTGTTCAATTTCGGGCCAAATCCGAACGTTCTCAGAGGAACCAGAGGGGTGAACACCATTACCTACAGAGACAGTTATTTGACCGATTTGGAGGCGTGGGGTGTTCGCTTGGTGGGTGTCAATGGGGTTGATTTGACGGCGGAAGTGAGAAGCCCCATAGACAGTCCTGTTGGCATCTGGCAGTTGAACGTGGAAACTACGGTCGTAGGAAGCAAAACACATCCGAACACTTACAATTACGACAAGGATATTTATTTGCTGTTTAATCCTTGGCTGAAAGGTGAATAATTTATGTTTACGTGATAAATTTGAATGAGACATCTGGACAACAATTGTTCAACGCTGGAAATACCGGCGAATGAAGTATAAAAATTGTATCGAATAAATTGAAATGGAATAGAGAAGATCAATTTTTATTCGTACGTAACGTTACATAAATCTGCGAAAATTATAAATTGGTCGTTTCCACCACTCTGATAGTTCTCAAATGATTTTTCTCTTTCTGCTATCATTATTATTCTCTTTTTACTACAATCATTTCGTTCTTTGATCACTAGATAAAATAAAGCTTGCTATTTTATATTGTATCTTGTATTTGTCTACCACTTTAAATAATTCTATTCGATTCTATTCTATACACTTCACGTTGCGGTACTTTGTTTCAATGAACGTAGGAACATTTGGGAACGATCTATCTGAGTTGGACACAAGATAAAGTTTTTGAAATAGAAATAAATAATGAATTAATATGTAGGATATAATTTGTTATTTTAAATTGTTAACTTTTCACATTTATTTATTTCAACCAAATGTTATAGATTACATTCTTTCTTTCATTTTCAGATGATTTGGTGTACATGGAGGATGAACAGCTCTTGGACGAGTACATTTTGAACGATGTTGGGAAAATATGGGTCGGTTCATGGGGAAGTGCACGCGGCAGAGAATGGGTGTTTGGTCAGTTCGATGCCTGCGTGTTGAAAGCTTGTCAGTTGTTACTGGAAAGATCCGGCATCAAAGCTAATTCCAGAGGGGACCCAGTCCAGATGTGCAGAGCTATTTCGAGAATCGTAAGTTAAATTTCTCGTTTCAATCGTTCGTAGAAGTAAACTTCAAATGTAAATTTGCACACAAAGTATTTTTGCTGAAGAAAGAAAGAAAAATACAGAGAGATCTCGATTAACTAACTGACAGACAAACGACCCCGGAGAAACAACCGAAACTATTCTTTATATGCAAAACAAGATTTTATTCTTAGGTTCTTTTCCATTAGTCTTCCTCTTGCAAGTTATCTCTATGTTATAAATATTCATTAACCGAGGATTACCGACAGCGAAATATTGAGGAAAGAATTTTCCAGGATCATTTGAGAGGATTTTCATTATTCAAGTTACGCAGTAATCGAGAGATAATCGATAGATTTTGCGAGAAGTAAACTTTAAATGTAACTGAGACTACTAACTTCTAGGAACCTAAAATCCAAACTGTCAATTTCTAACAATATAAAATCTAAATCACCAACCTTTGAAAGTCTAAACCAACTTTGCAAATTTCGATGAATCTAGAATCAATCCGCAAAGATTTCGAAGAATCGAAAATCTATCCATATCTAGTAAAAGTAGAACTTTAATTTTTAAAAATAAAAAAGAACCTGTTGATTTCTTTCTTTTTTTTTTTTTTGTTCTAAAGAAGAACTCTGAAATGTCGAATTCTAACAATCTAAAATCTAAATCACCAACCTATGAAAGTCTAAACTTTGCAAATTTCCATGAATTTGAAATCTATACATAAAGATTTCGTAGAATCTGAGATCTATCTATACCATAGTAAAACTAAAACTTTAATTTAAAAAAAAAAGGAATCTGTTGATTTCTTTCTTTTTTTTTATTCTAAAGAAGAAATCTGAAATGTCGAATTCTAACAATCTAAAATCTAAATCACCAACCTTTGAAAGTCTAAACCAACTTTGCAAATTTCGATGAATCTAGAATCAATCCACAGAGATTTCGAAGAATCTATCCATACCTAGTAAAAGTAGAACTTTAATTTTTAAAAATAGAAAAGAACTTGTTGATTTCTTTCTGTTTTTTTTTTTTTTTTTTGTTCTAAAGAAGAAATCTGAAATGTCGAACAATCTAAAATCTAATTCTCCCACCTTTGAAAGTCTAAACCAACTTTGCAAATTTCGATGAATCTAGAATCAATCCACAAAGATTTCGAAGAATCGAAAATCTATCCATACCTAGTAAAAGTAGAACTTTAATTTTTAAAAATAGAAAAGAACTTGTTGATTTTTTCTTTTTTTTCTGTTTTTTTTTTTTTTGTTCTAAAGAAGAAATCTGAAATGTCGAACAATCTAAAATCTAATTCTCCAACCTTTGAAAGTCTAAACCAACTTTGCAAATTTCGATGAATCTAGAATCAATCCACAGAGATTTCGAAGAATCGAAAATCTATCCATACCTAGTAAAAGTAGAACTTTAATTTTTAAAAATAGAAAAGAACTTGTTGATTTCTTTCTGTTTTTTTTTTTTTTTTGTTCTAAAGAAGAAATCTGAAATGTCGAACAATCTAAAATCTAATTCTCCAACCTTTGAAAGTCTAAACCAACTTTGCAAATTTCGATGAATCTAGAATCAATCCACAAAAATTTCGAAGAATCGAAAATCTATCCATACCTAGTAAAAGTAGAACTTCAATTTTTAAAAATAAAAAATAATCTGTCAATTTCTTTCTTTTTCTTTTTTTTTTTTTTCTTTATTCTAAATGTTTCGCCGCAGGTGAACTCGAACGACGACAGGGGAGTGATCGTGGGTCGCTGGGACGGCGACTACGCCGACGGCACAGCCCCAGCCGCGTGGACCGGAAGTGTCCCGATCCTCGAGGAGTTCGTGGAAACCGGCGAGTCCGTGAAATACGGGCAATGTTGGGTGTTCGCCGGTGTCGTGACCACCGTGTGTCGCGCCCTTGGCATACCGTCCCGGGTTGTCTCGAATTTAGTATCAGCCCACGACGCGAACGCCTCGCTCTCCATCGATCGTTACTACAGCAGAAACAACGAGGAACTCGATTACGACCCGAACAATCTCGACGGCGAGGACTCGATCTGGAACTATCACGTATGGAACGACGTGTGGATGGCCAGGCCGGATTTGCCAAAGGGTTACGGTGGTTGGCAAGCGATCGACTCCACACCGCAGGAAACTTCGGACGGTGTGTATCAGTGCGGGCCAGCTTCGATCGAGGCGATTAAGCAAGGAGTCGTCGGGTACAATTACGACGTGACGTTCATGCTTGCATCGGTGAATGCTGATCTGATGAGGTGGATGGAGGATCCTGACAGCGAGCTCGGCTACAGGAAGATCGATTGCAACAAGTATCAGTGAGTATGCCAGTTGTCTCTCTGTACTGTCATTTGCAAAGAAACGATTTTTCAGTTTTGAAGAATTTTTGAAATTTTACTGGAGGAGAATACGACGTGTATGACGTGCAGTATCTCGTATCAGGATAACACGCGCTGATGTAGCATCGATTTGTCATCAGCATTGCTTTAAAAATTATTAGTTAGAAGAAGACGAAACTTATTATCAGATTATCCATCGATGAAAACAGAGAAGTTTGAGAGGGATATCGTTCGAAATTTAAACAATCTGTTAGTTTCAAAGAATATTTTATAAATATTTCATAAGGCGAACAACACTTGATTACTTTTAACATCGTGATGTTAAGGTGAGCAATATTTTTGAAGTTCCGGGGAATATGAAACAGCGTTCGTTTAATTTTAAAATAAATGTATAACGATAACTTTCACATAATTCGTAAGCAACGTGAAATGTAAATCTTCCACGTTCCTTCTCTAATCAGAGATACAAATATTCCCGACAAAAAGAAAATTAGCATATCGACAGACGTATTATTACTGTCGTCGGAATCGTTAATTACAATATAAACATCTTACTGTGCTTAACAATCATTTTTGTTTTGAATCACCTGCGTGCTAAAATCCGTAATTGTAATTGGTAATTTTGGCCTTGATGTCATCGAAAGAAGGAACGCAATTATCGTATATTATCAGTTTACATAAGACACTATAGTGTAGTACATATAACTTCAAAATAATTGAAATCACAACCGCATTCTTAGCATATTACTATTATTATTCTTAACTACTTTTTAATCTTCCACAAGTAGATTTTTCCTTAGTAGTATTTTGACGGGAAATTCAGACGAAGAAATTTAATTATTAGAATACTTAATTAACCCCTTAGGGGTTTACTCTAACCAAGTTTTAAGAGACTGTGCCAAATAGTTTTTTTCAATTTTATTATTCTGTAATTTAACAATATTTAATATTATTTATTTAATATCGTAATTAAATTTTATTTTAATAATAATATAATATAATAATATTAATATTTATATTTAAATATTAATTATTATCGTTTATAAATTATTGAATACTCTAATAATATTAATATAATATAATAATGTAATTTATTCACGTTCTAATAATAATATTAATAAAATTATAATTCGATAAAATAATGTTTGCAACATTTGTCATTCTGTTTATAAATTTGTATGAATTACTATTTCTCGAACAGGAACTTTTATTATTTTTTGTAATGCTACAGACGTTAAAAGTTGAAAAGAGAATATCTATAATTTTGGATTTAATTAATCGTACATCTACTCTAGCACTGGTAAAAAGTAAATTCTAAAAACTAGATAAAAGTTTCGTTTCTGTTTAATTATCATGGGTCATTTATAATTCTAGAGATGTGAAAGCTCATTCACACGACGCTTCTTCTACACGTTCCTTCTTTTTTTTTATTTTAACAATTATTTTCCCTATGTTTCGCAGCATCGGTCGAATGATTCTGACGAAAGCACCTTGGATTTTCGATCCAAACGGCGACAGAGACAGAGAGGACATAACGTCCATGTACAAAGCTAAGGAAGGTAAATACGAATCTATTGAACGCGCATCGATGTTTAAATACCTTGCAGCTGTAATGTAAACTTTTCATACGCAAGATGTCACGTCACGCTACAACGGGGAATTTAAGAAATATTACTTTCGACATGCGTGGAACAAAATTTTATTATAATTCTTTAATAATTCCAAATTTTTTTGTCGTTCTTGTTTGACATTCAGTAGTAATTTCAATATTAACATGTTTCATTTTTCATTTAGGAACTGAGGTCGAACGACTGACATTGTACAGAGCCGTGCGTAATATTGAACTGGCCAAGAGATTCTACTCGTTGCCCTCATCCGCGAAAGAAGACGTCGAGTTTGACCTCGTGGACATCGATCGCGTGAACATCGGGCAACCGTTTGCTGTTATAGTGAACATGAAGAACAAGTCGAACGAGATACGGACTATTCAAGCTGTTCTATCTGCTGGCAGCGTGTACTACACGGGAATCAAGGCGCATCTGGTGAAGAGAGCGTCTGGCGACTTTGTTCTCAGACCGCAAGCCAGTGAGTTTACTGTTTGCTTCTTTTCAAATTGGATTTTTTTACTGAACCACCGTTCGATCTCTAGTCTTCACCGTTTTCTCTTCTCATTTCTTAATTTCTCTTCTCAGCCGAGCAGTTGAGGCTCAGGGTCACGGTGGATGATTATTTGGACAAGCTCGTGGAGTATTGTAACATGAAGTTGTATTCCATTGCCACGGTCGTGGAAACCAAACAGACATGGGCCGAAGAGGATGATTTTCAAGTCTTGAAGCCGAACATCACAGTCAAGGTAATACTATTTGGTTAAAAGTTATTAAAACAAATTCGTCTAAAATTGAATATTTAATCCTTAAATCATGTGATTGGATTACACATGATACAGTAAGTTATTATACAACAGTTATATATAACAGTAACTTACGTTAGATCACTACTATTTAGTATATTTAATTTTATTTTATTTAATTATATTTCGTGTTTCCTCCTGAGAAATTAGTTAAAAAAATTAAAATGTAACCCTAACCCTGAGTAATAAAATCAAGTCCAATCGAAGTAGCAGTAAAATTAAATTAACAAAATATTACGTACAATGATACACGTAATGATTTTGTGAGTTTTTCTGCGAAACATATTTTTGCGAACACAATTGAAGAAATTGAAGAAATTGAAGAAATTGAAGTTTAAGCATGCTTCGTCTGTTAAGTGTTTCATTTATTTATACATCGTTGAAATTTCACATAAATACATAAGGCGAATAAATTAATGTCAGATCGACGGCGAGCCTGTAGTAGGAAGACCATCGACAATCAGCCTCAGATTCAAGAATCCCTTGAAGAAAGTATTAACAGAGTGCAAGTTCAATTACGCTGGTCCAGGACTAACAAGAAACAAAACTTTAGCGTTCCGAGACATCGATCCTGAGGAAGATATCTACGTAGAACATCAATTGATCCCCCAAAAGGCTGGCTCGCAGAAGATCATTGCCACTTTTACCTCTAAAGAGTTAGTCGATGTCACAGGAAGCGCTGCCATTGAGGTTCTTGACGAGGAGGAATAAAATCTAACGAAATCAAACTTTTCCATCCTTATTATGAAAATAACGTGTAAAGTATTAATTCACATGGTCCATCGACTTATTACTAGATCTTTATCGTATATATATATATATATATTTTTTTTTAGAAAATTTATTATTATTACCGAGGAGTATATGATTACTTTGCAAGCTTCTCTTTTTAGAAAGTCTTGAGTCTTTTAAAAATTATCAAGTCACAGGAAAATTGTCTTAAATTCCAGAAAACGAAAAAGTTATCTATATATAATAATATTTTTGATATCAAGTTTTATAGTGTTATTTAATGTTATTCGAGAAATGGTAAATACTAGAAAGTACAAATATTTAAATTAAAAAATTTCATGTTTCACAAGTACTATTTTATGGAAAAAAGAATCGTTTCAGCACTATATTAAAATTCTGCAGATAATTTATTCATGAACTAAACGTTTCGTAGAAATGTACGATTGCTTGCGAAGATATTACCTCGAATACCCAAAATGGAAGGCTCGTTAATTTTTTTACAACGAGATTTATATTTTTCCGCGTCTATAAAAATTCGAATTCGCATAGACACGTGTAGTCTGTGATTAAGACACATGCAGTAATCCTTCTCTGGTTGATTATTATGGTGACGACTATAAAAATACATGACTCGGAGACACGTTGTTGGAATGAAGAGGTATGCGAGTTGCGTGGCCGGTTTTCAGACAACTCTTAAGACCGCATGAAAGAGATTATGTAATGCGAAGGAAATAACGTGAATCTATATTAAGACGTGCATGTTGATTGTACAGTCAGTCACAGAAGGTTAGATATACTTATCGATCTGTCAAATTTCAGATATTTGACACAGGAAAAGAAGAATATTATTGGATACTTCATTATTGGTTTCTTGATGATGCTATTTGTTCTTTAACATTGCCTTTCGAAAATGAATCATTATTCGACGTGTGCGACATGCGAACTGTCGCGTGCAAGGAATTTTATCGTTTTGTATATTTGATAATACATATTAATAAATGTTTATTTCTTCAACTTCTATTTTTAATATAACATTATAATATATGGTGTTATATTAATTTAATTTTTGACATTTGCTTCAGTTAATTTTTCACGCAAAAAGTTTTTATTACAATTCGAAGATCGCGTGAAAAAACGAATAAATTATTATTATCGATTTTCTGCTTCATATGTTACTTGATAATTGGCAAGTAAATTATTTTAAAAATAATTACACGTTCAAAAATATCTTTTCTATTACTGAAGAAAGTAATATGAAGAACATATGTTTAATCCCGATGGACTTAATTGGCTTACAAAGTTGAACAGCTGCCCACTTAAATGTACATTCAATCCAACTCTCTCGATTGATTAATAAAATCATTTTACTCAAATTTACACGATACACTGAACGTACAAAGTACAAATCTCTCGCGAGTATCAAGAACACGTTGTACACACGTTTAAAAATAAACTCAGAGTACAAAGAAAAGGGACCAACGATACAACACACGCAAACACGAACAGGAAGGAAACAGTGGAAACGCACAAGGATGTCACGAGTCACAAGACAACGTCGCAGGTGATCGTGAAGTTCAAACACCAGAAAACGACGGAGCACAGCATACCATACACCAGCAGCAGCAAATTCTCCCTGGAGAAAAATAAAAATCCGTTCACTTTCGCGACTTCCATTCTCACAGTCCCAGAGAATTTCGTCTCGCGCGTGCTACTCGATCGTTTCTCAACGCGAGGCTCGATCCTTTCCAACGTCGCGTTGTCGGTCTCGCTCAGCAAAAATTCCATCAGGGACCTCACGTTTCTCAAAACCACGCTGCTCGACGATCTTCTCGGAATGTCCAAGTCGATCGACATGAAACTAAGTCTGGTGGAAACACTCGTTGACGGAGTATCCACGAGATCAAGATCGTCCTCGAGGTTGTCAGATTCGTTGCGAGAATCCGAGAGCGTCTCGTCGAAAAATTCTTTCGACGTGATTTCCGCTCGTTCGAGGTTCCTGAGCACTTCGACGACCTTCTTTTTACTGTCGTTCCCCCTTCGAGCGGCTTGCTTTTCAAAATCAACGACTCTCTTCGCCTGTTCTTCTTCGCGAAGCTTCTTCCTCTGTCTCGACTCTCTCCTCAGTTTCTTCCGGTTGCTCCTTGATATCCGTTTGTGGATGTCGAACGCTCTGTACACGTTTCGAGCTCTGATGGCGGCTACTTGAAGAGCGGCTACGATCCCGCTGGAAACTATTCTAACGGGCGAACGATCCTCCTCTTTGCTTGCATTCTCATCGAGGTCCTGACTCTTTGACGAGTCGACGGATGTCAGAGATTCGTTCGATTTCTCGCGCTCTTGCTGCGTTTGGCGCGATAATTTTTGAAACATCAGAGAACACTCTCGCGATGAGGTTTTGTCAATTTTGTTCTTGGAATGTTCGCGCGATTCTGAACCCTTTGGATTTCTCCGAATTTTCAATTTTGAGTCTTCGCTCTCGTTCTCGCTGATTATCTCCCTTCTTCCAATGCCTGTAGAAATATTTCTGGAAACTTCGTCGCCGAGTCGTTCAGTGATCACAGACTTGCAGCTGCGACAGATTTTTACCGTTTCTGCGGAATTGTCGCCGACGGAAGGCGACTCTGTCATCGTGCACGCGTTCCTTCGTTCCACCTTCGTTTGCGTCTTCTCTGTGGTTGAGCCGTCGTTCTTAAAAATAGCCTGTGAACACTTGGACGCTGTACGACAGGGAACGGTCTGAGTGCAAGCGTTGTTACTGTTCTTCATCGTGCAAGTTGTCGCATCTCTCGTTTTTGGCAATGGAATCTCACCTTTAGACCTCACGACGTCTGTTTTCGTATCGTTTCCGGCATACTTCTCAGTATTTTTCTCAATGCATTTTCTATCGTCTCTTTTTCCAACGCGTTTCTTTGTGCCTTTTTCCAATTTCTCTGCCCAAGAATGCTCCTCTCTCAGAACCGTCCTTCTCTCGAAATGTCGATCGTGTTCCACGTTGCAAGAAGACACGTCGGCGATGCTGATCGACTTCTTCCTCAAGCCTTTGCGCGCTTTTCGCTTGTCTTTCAGATATCTTTCGGCTTTACTCACCAGATCGACGTCGATGCCCTGATCGTGAAGGAATCCCTTCAGCATACTCAACGATACCGCGTGAGAATTCATTCTTGCCTTCTCTGCTTTAATGATCGACAGATTCTCGTTGTCATCGACGAAAAAAGGATTCTCCTTGGATCTTTTATCTTTGCATTTCTGGCCCGAGACAACGTCGGATGATCTCCAAGCTCCTACTTCATCAGTCTCTACTGACATTGTATTAAAATCCAAAATTCTGCAACTCGTCGCAGCTTCCAAAGAGACATTTGGTTTAACCTCTGACGGGACATGTCCGAAATTTTCATTCATCCCAACGTTTTTAGTATCGTTCTCAGCGCTTAGAACTGGCGCGATCAAAGAACACTCTTCCTTCTCCGGAAGATTTGCCAGAAATCTTTCGTTCAACTGACTCTTTTTGTACTGCTCGGAATCGATGTCCCTCGTTGGCTCCTCCTCGTTCACCTTCGTCCCTTCTTCGGCTGCAATTGGCTCGCCTGTCCTTCTCGGATCAACAGGACACGTTTCGTTTGCAAGTGGATTCTGAAACGAACAGAGCGTCGCGTTTCCAACATCTTTTTTCACCTCGTTGTTCTCTGCGGTTTTTATGATCGCCTCGAGCGCTCGGAGAGCTATCGACTCGATCGTGACTTTCTCGTGAAACGTGTCGCGAGCGTGGTTCTTCAAAAGTCTCTCCGATTCGTTGAGATTCTTTGACAGGGGCCGCGATATCCTCGATCTCGGTTTCGTTCTGGGGCTGATGGCCAAGCTTACGTCGCTTCGTGCGCCCGCGACCTTGGGATTGTCGACGTTCAATTTGGGGGCATCTCTGCACGAGTGTATCTCGGTGGTGGGTTTCTTTTTAAATTCGCTCGCCGTTCGTTCATGCTTCTCCTCTCTAAATAAATAATTTTTGTCAACGCTCGTGTATTGATAAAACACGTTGTGGAAGGATGAGAAGCTAGGAGGTCGTTAAAAATGTCTTCTCGTCGTTACGTACGTTTATTATGGTACTATAACGAAACTGTTCCATCGACAAGAGAGTACATAAAATCGATGAAAATAAGGTTGAAAAGTTGTAAAGAATTCCGAGATTAAATACTATATCTACTATACCTTGAAACCTTCAAGCAATTATAATATGCATACAGTATTGATTTCTGTGCAACCAAATTTTATAAATTACTAAATTTTAATAATAGTAACAGCAATATTATTATAATTACATTATAATATTAATTGTAATATTAAATGTATATTAATAGTAATATTATTATAATAATATTATTATTAATAGTAATATTATAATGGTAATAATAATAGTAATATTAATTACTTATTTTATGAGATACTAAATTTTATAAATTAACGCGCGACCGTTCAAAGCTATGAAAATCGTCGTTAAATCCATCTGATTGTTGTTATCAATGGAATTTACACATATCGCGAAGACATTAGGCGACATTTTCTACACATTCCACTTGGATCATTTGAAACTCGTGCCTGGAACAAAAATAATCTAACCAATTCCTGCTGCGTTGCGATAAATATTTTCCGCACCTTGCGTTTTCCAAGTTCGTCCTCTCTCTGTTATGCGCCGCTGGGCGAGTTTTTTGGACCAAGGTCGTCACGCTGTTGAAAGTAGGGATCTTCGCTGCGCCTCCTGGCCTCCAAACCGGTTGATTGCTAGGAGCACGGTGTTTCTGGCGAGACGTTGCTTGCTTCGATTGATTGGAACTCGTGTACAGCGTTATTCTCTTCGCCGGTTTCACTCTTTCTGCATGATGACAATTGTCGGCTATTCTTTTATCTGTAACGTCGTCCAGACGCTTTCCCTTTTCCGTGTGCCTCGCAGAGTTTAAGACTTTCGTGGCGTTCGAATCAGCCGACATTTGAGTCTCGACGGTACTTTCCTTCTTCACAAGCACTGACTTTGTATTTTTCGATCGAACTTTCTGTCTGAAGTACGTACGTTAATTATAATTCAATTGTCTTTTCTGTGCGAATATTTATTAACCTCTTGCGCTGGAATGACGTGCCACGCGCGTCGAGGATCTTTTGTTCCAATATTGCAACATTTTCTCAATTTTAAGTATATTTAATTAAAACAAAATAGGCAGAACAAATAATAAATTTGTCACTTCTCAATAATTTCAATCCAGTGATGTCATATCGACGAGTTCGAAAAGAAAGCGACGAATTATTGTACACGGTTTGGTCGCTCGTTATGGTCCGCAATCAGTTGCCAGCGCAAGTGGTTAATTTGAACCCAGTATTATTCTGCGCGAAGTCACAAATGAAATTTATGATAATAATAAACGAAATATATATAAATATATATATATATATATATATATAAAACAGAAACAATATGATTTTTACGTGACATTTCTGTTTAATTAAACCGGTGAAGTATACCGTAGAACAGATCACTATCGCTAACATGATAAAGTATAGTATCCCTGTTCAAAGTTTTTTTTTCTTATCTACAATTCTGTATCTGGCGATTAAGAAATTAGATTGATAAAGAAGACTTGCATTCATTTATGTACAACATTTTTGCGATACGATCATTCAATTGTTTCTCTATAAAATTACTTGGCATCGTTGGTAGAGAAACTGTTTGGTATACGTCGCTGAGTTTTAAATCTTCCTAAATTTCTAACATTTTCTTTCTCTTCGTTCTCGGCCACTATGCGTTTCACCAGGCAGGAAATATTTTTGATCAAGCGAAATACTTCGTTCGCCCAGTAGTTTGAAGTGATAATTATTTCATTCAACACGGTCCTCTATAAATTCGTTAAAGATAACGATCAATAAAGTGAAAATAGTACTTGAAATGATATTTTTCTCACATATTCATGCTTAAGTACTATAGACTTATACTGAAATAACATATCTATTTGCATTTACATTTTCTCGATAATCACTAACTGTTAAAAACTATTGTCAATGTAAAGTAAATTTTATTCGACACTTGTCAGTATCACAAATGTTGGTCGTCTTTTATAGCAGTTTTAATATAACAGTCTATTATGCTTAAGTAGTATTGAATAGTACCTTTTTATGATGCCCTTGAACCAACTCGGATTGCATTTGATTGACACGTCGTTCTACAATAAAAATTTTACTGTGTTCAATTGTATGAATTGTTAATTAATTTTTCAATTGCGTTAAGTACATTCTTTAGTAACGAATTTTCAAACCTTGGCCCTCCAAACTTTTTCTGTTAACTTTCACGACATTCACCAATTCAATAACATACTTTGACAGGAGTTTAGCCATCTCCAGTTCAGTTTCGTGGCTGTTGTTTGAACCGTGGATGTAACTCTTGCACCTGTTCACCGTAATTTTTCAATCAGAAAGATGATCTCCAAATTTTGAGAATAATTTTCAAATCAAAACGTAGAGGATTCGAAACATAGATCTATCGTTGAACAGTACGTGAATATTGCTAAAATATGTATAAATTAATACATTATTTACTGTTGCTTGCGGAATTGATGAATATAATATACTATACTATTAGATATAATATAATAAAATATACTATTATTAGGGGTGTGCGAGAAAATATCGGGAACGCGATGGTCGAGACGAGTCGGGTTCCTGAAAATTTCTCGAATTACTCTGTAATGCTGTATAACAGCCTACGAAATATGTTCAATTTCTTCTGCCAGTGGAGTTATCGGAAACACGGATTCTAAGAATCGTGTGACCCGATGTATACAAACGTGTGACTGCGTGCTTAGCACTTGGACGATTATGTACGCTGTCGAGCAGTATCGCTGAGAAATTCGACAAGTTCGGACGTATATTTCAAAATCTGTGTGAATTTAATAAAAGTGAGAGTAAAGTTGTGGTAGCAGAAAGTAGCGCAGAAGATATCGTGCAAAGGAAGAAGATGAAGAGAAGCTCTGTTTGGGAACATTTTCAAGAAAAAGATGATACAATGGCGGAATGCACGCGTCGTCACCATGAATTTCAAACTAGGTATGCAAACACTACTGGTTTATTACGCCATTTGAAGCATATACATTCAAACATTAGTATATGTACTAGAAAAGAAACTGAATCGATATAAAATTTGTCGCACGTACAAAATGATACGCGAAAGATTGTTAAACCAAAAGATGTAACAGAAGGAATTGCTCGAATGATGGTTCTAGATCTGCGATTTTTCGATACAGTTGAAATCCCAAATCCCAACTCTTTCGAAACTCCCGATAAATTCGAGAAGAATCTCGAGATTTTCGTGTACTCGTTCTGATTCAGAGAAAATTTCGTATTCTCGACTCGACCCGATATTTCGCACACCTCTAACTACTACATATAATATAATATAATTAACTTTAAAACTAAAAATTTCTACTCGCAATTTTGTCACTAAATATTGTTAATAATCCGTTGAAACGAAACATAATTTACATTGATTGATATACTTTTAATGCGAATCAATTACACTTACGAGCATTTGTAACACGTTTATATTTATAATTTAACAAAAACTGGCTAAAAGTCCAAATCGACAGAAAGCAATCTTAATATTCGAAAATCAATCGTTTCTCATCGTTACTCTCCATTTTTGTTAATGATCTTTTGTTAATGAATTTTTACTCGATACCTAGCTATAGTTTTGTCCAGTAACTGCAACGTCATCATCGGATTCGCAAGCTCCGCAGATACTTGGATTTGCAATTTCGCCCGAAGTTGTTCCATTCGTTGCCAATCGCTCGTCAATCGCTCGTGAACCTTCGTCAACACTTTACACACGTTCAAGTCCTCGTAATTAATACCAATTCTTCTCGATTCCCGCGTGGCTGTTTCGTACTTGTAAAAATCGTCAGAATCCCGTTCCTCTGCTCTCTCATTTTTAATCATCGACGATTGAATGTCTTTGTTGCGCAACAAATCTTTATTGCCGCCAATTACATCCTTATTAACAACCCTATTTTCCCTACTCTGTCGTTTCTCGATAATTATTTTAATTTTGTTTCCTTTCGATGAATCTTCGTTCGCGTCTCTCCTCCCGGCATTTGATTCTTCCTCTTGGTGATTGACGTCTTCCAACGACGATGACAAATTACTTCTCGAATCTTTAACATCGTCAAATTCACTATGCTCCGTTAGTTGTCTCTCGTTCGAATTAACCGAACACTGTTCGAACAAATTGCCATCGATTAGACGAGGTTCACGCGAATCAACGTTCGAACTGGTTCTCTGACATTTCGTTTCTGTATTCCGATGTCCCCCTTCAAACGCGAACATCCCTTCTGCTTTCGGTTTCAACGAATCGCTGCCAAACGCATTAATTTCACGCGAACCGGCGTTTAAGGTACCTCTCTGTCGTTTCATTTTGACACTTTGACCGCCTTCTTCTTGAAACGTGGATGAAACATTCTCCTCTACTTTGTTCGCGAGCTTGTGAAATTTCGAGTAATCTGTATTTTCGCTGGTATCCAGGTTGTCGATTGATACAACGTCCCGTCGAAGATTCTCTTTCGAAGCTTCTTCCTCGATTCTTATCATTGCATTGTTTGCCGATTCGCTAGATTTTAAGGATTTCGAACGCTTCTCCTCGACGAATAAATCGTGATTTTTTGCCACCCTTTTCAAAGAGCGGGAAATCGACGAGACATTTGCAGATGTCAGTTCGCTGGTTTGTCCTTTAATTGTTGGAACATCTTCTTTCCCTTCAGTCCGTGAATTAACGTTGTTCGTGTCTTTGCTACGTTCTAAAGAACGTGCGTCTTCAATAACATCGCTTTTGACACACGACTCTTGTAATTTAAAAGTGGACGAATGATTCGTCCGTTTCGTATTCGTACGTTTATTAAAATCATTTTCTTCGTCTGTCTTTTCCACGCAAGGTTTCCCCGTTGCCTCGAATATTGTTATCAAATTTACATCCTGATTGGCTCCAGCTCCTTCTGACGTGGACGCGAAACTTTCATCCAGTGGGTTTTGCTTATTTATTTGCATCGTTCCATCATTTTCGAGTCTCGAGTCAACGATGGAATTTTCTCGATCTTGAATTAATTTGACAACGGTAGTTTCCGATGCATCGTTCTCGAGAGCTTCTTGTGGCTCTTCATTCTCTTGTGAATCTTCGTTGCTCTTCGTGCAAAGATCTTCGTTAATTACACTATTATTTAGAGCGCATTTTTCCTGGACAGTTTCGTTACAATTTTGACAATTTTCTTCTTCGCATTCTCTCTGCAAATCGTCATGCTTCGTACATGTTTTTTGAGAAATCTCGTCGACTTTGTCCATACACGTTTCTCCTTTCGACTTATTCGACTTTATCTCCGACGCTGAAAGCTGGTTCTTTTCGATTTGGAACTGTTCGCCACCCTCCTTTGGGAAAGCTCTCATCGAGCACGTTTGCCGATTTACGTCAAATGCCAAATCCAAATCATTTCCACTGTTCTTCCCTATCTTATTCGAGTAAATCTCCACTAATTCGAAGGGACAGCTGAACAAAGCATCGCCAATCGATCTGTCCTCCTCTTTTCTTACCCACCTCCGAGAAATTCGACTTTCCCCCCTTGCATTGGAGCTGGCACAATTTTCCTTCGTCGTCGAATGAAGAACATCCAATTCATTCAGTTTGACTGATCGATCGTTCTTAGTTAAAGTGAACCTGTTAGAAGAAGGCGTTCTACCTTTCTCTGAAGTGTCGACCGATTCAGAAAATTTGTCCCTTCCAGATTCCGCGTTTCTCGAACTTGTGCCGGAAGAAATGTTTCTCCCCTTCGGAGATGAGATGTTCCTCGACGTCACGTGAAAATGTATCTCGCGTGCATCGTCGTGAAATCTGTCGGGAGATGAATTACCTTCGTCCTCTGAGCTTTTGTAAGTCCTGGGTGAAAGTTTCAAGTCACCTCGGAACTGTTCGTTCAGGCGAACCTGTCTCATCAATTCGTTTATCTTTAGAATTTCTTGCAGCGCTTGTGCCTCGTACGATAGCGTTTCGTTTCGCGTGAAACTGTCGTTTCGCATCGTGGACAGTCCACAGAAGATTCATTGAAACACTGACGAAAAAAAATTAGATACTTTGTCTCGGGGCGATCATAATTTCGAGGTTAAGATTAATGTAAATTTTGCAACGCCATGTGTGTATTAGTTGGATTTCAAATGGATAACGTTCGCAAAGCGGATGTGAACTTAGCGTTTTATTCTAGCCACCTCATCGTTGTATCGCGAAGTTTACTATACTTCGTTGCTAAGAGATGACACTCGTTTTATAAATTAAAATATGTGATATTTGAATTTTATGTTATTTATAAATTGAGAATTGTTATATATACAGTCTCATAATAATATATATTCACTTTCGTTTAATATTGGATAACATACGTACGTATATTTATATTAAGGAGAATAGTATAGATTAAAAATACATAATAAAATTGCATTATATGTACGTATAATAAATAGAAAGACAAATGTATATATTGTAACGAAATACTACTATTAAATCATAATAAAATGTAATTAAAACAATGTACATACGTATACGTATTTCGACATAATAGTGTTACGTTCTTTAAGCAAAGTGGTGCTTATATTAACGTAATGAACCACAACAACGTGATAAAACATATTCTGATAATTAATTATCAGTATGGCGCAGTAAAAGAAAAATCAAAATCACGTAGTTTTACTGTTTAATCTCGGGAGGTATACGCATTATCGCAAACGCCGGATATTACGTGAAAAAATATCGCATTATCATTAATTAAGTGAGCACAAGATAAAAAAAAAGGCAGGATTAAAAGCAATAAAAAAACATTGTGATTTCTTTTTTTTTAGAATTATTTATTTGGACATTTTCATTTACAAAATGTGTCTTTGTACATATAAAATGATTTAGTGTAAATTCTATGTCCATAAAAAAAATACTACATATACTTTTACAAATATAATGTTACAAATATAATATATATAAATAAATTAATATGTGTATATTTATATATTAATATTATTATATAGTACTATAATTTTATTAATATGTATAAAATTATGTGACTCCTGCCGTAATTCAAGAATCAGCTACAGTTGCATCCCTCGACATATCGATACAAAGATAATTTTATTTTGTTTTTCGCACGTGTCACCTTTGATTGAATACTTTTTTACCAGGTTAAGAACGCAAGGGCAATCAAATAATAGACTATATTTTAAAGTATAGCTGAAAGAGTATTGCTGGAACTGGCGAGGATTTTCGAAGAATTTCCAAGTTGCTCCAAATTGCATCGCGCTCCCACGTTTCTGCAATTCCATCCTGAAACCGAGGGGGATTATAATCGCGAAACTAAGCGGATCAATGGACTGTCAGTGTTCGTTAAAGACATAGAGCAGGGAATAAAGTACAAAGAGATTCCGCAGAAAATCGATAAAGCCAGGTATACAAAGTATAGACTGCTTTCTGTGAAACAAAATTATTATTATATATATTGCACTTCTTTTTTCCTTTTATTAAGATATTACACTTCTATGTTCTAACATGAAATTTAATATAATTAAATTTGGACGTGTAATACAATATAGTATAGCCATTGTACACTATATATATATATATATATATATATATATATATATATATATATGTATATATAGGATTTAAATTTAAGATTAACTGTTTATGAATATTCGATAATGTTGCTAGAATTAATTGCGATAATCTTGATAACGAGACAAGCTGAAGATAATTAAAAGACGAAAATCATTTTAAAATATACTAAAAACAAGCAAATGGACAAATAAGATGGAAATAATTAGTACAATGAAAATTTGAATTATATTTGTACAAATTGTAAATGTTCAGAAACATAAAGGAATATAATACAAGAGAATAAATTATGTTGTAAATATTTGGAAAATGATGAGGGTAATTCTTAACGAATAAACATATTTCAGCGACTGTAAAAGTTGGTGCAAGTCGATTTGGAGTTCGACTAAGAGGAGACGCGTCCACACCGGGCCGATCTTCTGCAAGAAAGGGAATAAGGTCGTGTTTAATTTTCAACACTTTGTGAAGCCAGAGAGAATCATCGAGGAATACACTTGCGTCAATATCTACAACAAGTAATATTCCAGTATTTCCAGATGAACGTAACAAAAGCCAGAGAACGAACACCTTCACGAGTGATTAAATTTAAGCTCCTCTTTGCGATCAATGCTGACCAAGCGAATGCATTGAGCGAAAGAAACGATCTATGATGTTTCGTTAGTACGAGGGCAAATGGATGTTGAAGTTTTGAAAAGATGAGGTGTTGCACGAAACCGGCGATGTGTTTTTTTTTTTTTTTTTGAGGGGGAAAGGACTGACCTCTGGAATTTTTCGCAGGCCTCGTCTAATTAAAATTACCAAGAAAGAATCGCCGAGGACTGCGTCGCGCGCTCACGAAAGGCAAGCTTCTTCGGAGGTGAATGTTCGTCGGTGCAAATCGAAATGTGAGAAAACACAGGCGAACGCCGATGCCGCGATCGAAGAGAAGATAGCTGGATGGAGGTTAAAGAAAGTTAGATTATGTCACATTGAGATTGATATTCGATACACAGTGATGAAGCAACTATCAATACAGTTCAGTCAATGGTTTAAAACTTTTTTACCTTATTTAATTCGTGAAAAGTAGAATTTTTCCAAGTTTTTATACAAAGTGTAAAGAATAAGAATTGAAAGCAGATAATTCTGTTATCGATTTCGTTTTTAGATAACTATTGAAAGATTTCGATATTTGTTTCAACGATACGATTCTTTGTATCGCTTCTTGATTTTACATAGATTCCAGAAGGATTTTGGAGTTGATGCTTGTATTTCAATAATAAAAATTTTACATTTCAGTGAAATAATTTGTTAGACGCTTCCCATTATCATTACACTTTTATTGTATAGTTATGTAATGATAGTAAATTATAAACTTTACTAATTTGTACTTTAAATTTTACAAGTAAATCTAAGTTTGTATTAATATTTTCATTCATCACTGTGTATAATTGTCTTCAAATAAATTTATGCGTCAATTTTATCTGTATACTGAATAAATATTTCATTTATTTGTTTAAAATTGTTAATATCCATAGTCCGTAGAAACTGTGGCGAAGAAAACAAGAAGAGTTCCAAAAAGGATTACAGCGACGCATAATTTTATATACGAGTTTAATCCATTCGGAAATCCAACAACGACTGCTGGTAATGCAACGAAAACGAAAGAAATTCAAAATCTACCCAATGTTGGATTAGAAGGTATATAACTTTGCAAGAAAACAGCAGTCTCGAGCATTATTTACATAAAACGTTCATTTAAATAATTTAATGTATAATAGTTTGTATTGATGAACTATTATTTTTTTATATAAATAATCGAAAGACAAATTCCATTAAAAACTTACAAAATCTAATTTTCACTATTTTATAGAGAAACAGTCAACAGCTATGAATTTGTAAAAAGTAAGAAAGTGACAGTACTAAATATACATAAATAAATATAAACGGGCACATAGGTTTAAACTTATTAATACAAAATAATATACATTTTTCGAAGGTCACTAATCATTAAGAATCTCATGACACTGTAATAACATCATCGATCGTTATAACGTTAATATTGCCTCAAAATTTACGAATTTCTTACGATCGTAGAGAGCAAATATTTTCCACAAATGTTTTAAACGAAATTTACTCAATCCTGGAAAGTTGTACAATTTTGTTTTCCTTTCTTCCTGAATTGAACAGCTCACGTAACTTTTCTCATTGTGTTTCCAGAACCATTTTACAAATCGGCGAACAGCAAGCAAAATTCCAGCAATACTCGGCCACATGTCGCATCAGTATTACCAAAATTGAATCCACACAGCGATTCTTTAATAGGAAATTCAGAAAGACACGAAAATGCGAGCAATCCTAAAAGACATGCCAGCTTGGCTACAGTAAGAAAGCAAGAAACAGGTGTTGAACAACGACTGATTAAACCTCGTGCTGAAAGACGTAAGATTTTCATGTTCTCGACGATGTTCTCTCAATGAGCAATAAAAATAAATGAAATCGAATTGAATAAATAATAAATATAAAATGTAAAATAATAAATATTCAAGTCATGACAATTGTCGAAATATTAATTTTCCAGAAAAACCTATCAGCGAAATCGATCGACAAGTGGAGAGAATAAAATCGGATTGGCGGACATTGCGTTCAAGTACCGAATGGACGCAAAGTAAAAATTTTGCGAATGCCCGAACGAGGAAATTGTACGACTCATTAGAGAAAATGACGCAAGATATAGATAAAATGCAAAAGTCGTACATGGATCCGAAGTCGAATCGATATTTACACCGAAGTGCGATGAAAGCATTGGATCCGGCAGATCGTTTATCATTCGAAGAAAAGGCGTCGAAAGTTAAAAATATGCTGTTTCCCAAGGATAATAACAAAATTGTTGACGAAACATTGAACGAACTATCAAACGTGTTGAATACTAATTTATCGGACGTAACTCCGTCGGAACATATACCCAACAAAAAGATTGAAAGAAAATCGCTTCTTACCAATACGCAATCTCAAAATGGCAAGAATAATTCGCCATCAAATGTTCATAAGCGAAACACAAGTGGAAATAGTCGGAAAAATTTGAAGAAGATCAATTTTGATATTGAACGGTACTTGCATAATTACATTAACGAGGCAGAGAAGAATTTTGTTAACAAAGAGGAATCAAAGATTGAAGAATTGGAAATTCATTCGGAGGATGTGTCAGACATGCTGAAAAAGCTGAATTTAAATTCTTTTGATATATATGATATTGCTCATGATTCTGAAGAAAATCCTCTATTACAGAGTGTAGGAAGAACGAAAAGTTCTGCACAAATAACTACAGAGCCAAGAATAACAGAAGAAGAAAATGTTGCAAAAATTTTATCACGGATGCAAAGTTCTGTGCAAACAGGCATGGACTCTAAAGTTGAAAGTGTAGAAATAAAAGAAGAAACTGCAAAAATTGTATCATCAAAGGAAGACGATCATTCAACGAAATATAATAATATGTTAAATTACGATACATCGATTCAAACGAATACGAAAAATATACCTCAAAATAATGCTTTTATAGAAATGGGTTTTCATGCGTTGAGTAATAATTATTCAGAAAATGCATTGATGCGTGTTCTTCAATCAGAATATCTAAAGAAGGACACAACCTTAAAACCTATGTAAAACTTTACCAGGTATTAAAAATATTAGTAAAAACATGTCTTGAAATTGAGTTCACATTCGTGTTTAAATATTATATATAATAAATAATGCGACAATTACATAATAAAAATTAAATAGTACAAAATAAAAAGATGTAGGAATATCTAAAAGATATTTTCAACGATATAAAAAACGTATTTTTTAATGTGATACATTGCTTGTTTAATTATAATATTTATCTACATTAAAGGTGCTTTAAATATATATAAATTGAAATACGTGAAAATTAAATTTCTTTGTTTTTCTTTTATGTACAGTCTTATGTTTTATACAATATACATTTATCATCTATATTAAAAAATGAGAATTCTCATTTATTTATATGTTGTAGAATATATATCACAAGATATTCTTAACTATTATTAAAACATATACAAATGAAAAAGAATAATTAATTAGGCTAATATATTTTACAAGTATATCGGTAAGAATATTTTTCAACCAATTTCACCGTGTGCACAAAATTATGGCACTATTCTAACATATGATCCGCGTCACGTTGACGTAAACTGCAAACTGAACGCAAAAAATATGTGAAATTCTTACATAGCATACATGTCCAGCACTTTGATATGTCTTCAACTAACCGGTGTGTGATGTACAAACACGTCATACTGGTGTCTTATAAATGGATAAAATTTTCATTAAAAGTCGTATTCGGCGACTGAAAAAGGTACGTCCGTACAAGTTTTTGTTGATCACGTTTCTTCGTTGATTCCGATAGTAAATATTTATAAGCTTGATTTTACTCAGCACATATCACAATACTGGAAGCGCTGAACTGTGACTTTGGTATATAATGGCCCCTGTAAAATTAATTGCTGCAGCTAGCACAAAAACTGGCAACCAACGACCGTGTGACGCGGTCACTAATTCAGCTGTTAATGGGCCACATAGAATACCCGGTATCGTTGCCTAAAATATACGTTTAAATTATTAATTTGTTTGTAAAATATTTATCATGCTAATAAAAATACGACGAACGTACTACAGTATTAGAAACCGCAAACGTGATCCCCGCGTGATTTGGTGCTATATCTGCGTGGTTACTGAGATGGCCCGCAGAATTACATGCACAGAGTCCCATAGATATTGACACGAAACTGCAATAAAAAAAAACCACAAATTACATACCAAAATTAAGATAAAAGTTGTTGCAATTGATTCAACCTTAATACGAACATTACTGCAGCAAGTAAATTGTCCACAGCACAGAATGCTAATAGAAATGCACCAGGACCAATTAAACCTATATTTGTCATTAATCTTCTTACAGATAGAATCGGCCATCTCTTTTGTATAAGATTGTCAGCACTGTGACCAGCCACTGTAAATGTATTCAATTATTAATTTTTCATGATTTTTTTTATTAGATATTATGTGATACATACCAATGCCAACAAGAGAATTCACAATGTATGGAAATGCTGTTAAACTAATGCTTTCTTTGTTAGCAGAAAGATTTCTGGCAAGGTAAGTTGGCAACCATTGCATTATTATATAGTTACTCCAATTCATTGCAAAATGAGCTATATACAATGCCCACAAAGGCCAATGTGAAATGAATTCAGTCCATCGCAGACTCCTATTCTGCGTTACCTTAAAATTGGGAAATATCAATGAATACCTAAACTAAATGCATTTATACCGAAATAAAAATTGACTACCTTAGGTACAAATAATGGGATTTCATCTTGGGAATTAGTTTCATGGTACAGTATTAGCCACAAAAGTGTCCATACAATACCAATTGTTCCAAATAAATAAAATCCTGTTTGCCATGACAAATGAGGACACAACTGTAAGTATTTTGAATAATTTTATATTTTAAATAAAATAATTAAACAAATATTTCTAAACGACCGGCTTTCCACTATACAAGATTTACACTTACAACAGATGCAACAACTTGTCCAACAGAGCCAGCGGCTATAAGATATCCAAACGCTCTAGATCGTTCCTCTACGGGAACACTGTGTGCAAACAGGTGAAAAATAACTGGTAGACCTGATCGAGAGACAGTGATAAATATTACATTGTACTTTACGGAATTGTTTATTTGTTTAACAAAATCTTACCCAAGCCTTCTCCAAGTCCCAAAATCACCCTACAAATAATGAGTAACAGAACTGATTGAGCCAAAATTGGAGTTATAACCGTGCTAACAGACCACAGTAAAACAGCCAACATTAATACCATTTTACACCCGAAACGAGTCGCTGTATTTGCACCAATAATCTAATGTAAAAATTAATTAAATAAATACAACAAGAGTGTGAAAAATCTCTTACATTAAAGTGAACGAAAAAAGATTTTGATACAGAATACTCTAATGCACACACACACACACACACACATATATATATATATATATATATATATATATATAGATATATAAATATGTACATATATACCTGACTAGTAAAATAACCAAAGGCAAAGGCAGAAAGTATCCAGCCCTGCCAATACAGATCCCATTTAAACTCGTCGGTCATAGGAACGATCGCTATGGGCATTATAACTCGATCCGCCGCGTTTATGAAGTTCGCGGCGGAACATAATGCCACGATTCGCGAAGTACGCGGAAGCATACGAAATTTCGGCATGTCTGTTTGATTTTTCAAGTCAGTTACATCGCATAACCAGCCCGGAGAGTTTCTAACCTCGGACGACACGTCGACTAAAAAATTTATTGAAATATTCCATCACTTGATGTTGCATTACTGCTGGCGGTAGGCATCGTTATCACGTCGAAAATTTGCACCCGGCTAAAAAGTTTGGTACAGTTAATAAATCTAACGAAACAGAAACGTAAAAAATACTCGCATTGCAACGCTCGAAATCTACAAAACTTGACGTGTCAAATATTACAATCGTGCAACGTGCACAATGTTGGTTGTAGTTGCAAGTTGTATTTGTAAGATGGTGCTCAGATCTTGTTTAGCGAAAAAAAGAAAAGCGTAAGTGTAGATAATGTAGAAACGAACTTAATAACTCTCAAGAGATTTACATTATTCTCTAGTTTTGTCTTGGAGCAGAATAAATCTAATATCATTGACTAACTAGGACAGACAAGACATTCAATACTTTTTCGTGTCCCATGTTTTACCTGAACCCCCTGTCATCTGCGTGTCACATCCTACCATATCAATTTAGGCAGGTTTTACACCGCAGCGCCACTAGTAATAGGAATTAAAATCAGAAAACATGAATAATGTTGCATCACACCGAAAATCATTTATTGAATTGAACGTGAACACTTTCTCATTTGCACGACTATTCTTAAGAGACGACCAACTTAATTTTTGACTAACATATAATTATTCTTTATGTAAATTAGCATTTAGCATGTATGAACAAAATGCAGAACAACAAATGTAGTTTCAGTCAAAAAACTAAAGAAAATTACAGTATTTATTGTGGCCTTAAATCAATGGGGGCTATAAAATAATGAAATTGTAAAATTTTAGTTAAATAAAACCTAAGGACTAAAATTATTGATTACTGTAATAGAAAAAGGGTTTTTGGAAGTATTGAGAAAGATAATCACCTGTTGTGCATCACTGACTTTACTTGAAGGTTGATCAGGGGAAAAAGGTCATTATAAGTTGAACCTTCATCCATGTGCACATAGATTAAACTTTCAAAGTGAATTTTTAATTAAAGTGAATAATATCTCTGAATATTATAATTGTTTAAACATCATCCGATATTTTCAATAATTTACTTGCAACAATTAAATTCTCTTCTATAACATTTCCAAGTACTATTTAAAATTTTTGATTAATCGTTTGTAATCGAGCCACTATAATACAAACACATTTCCAAGGATAGAAAAATTCAGAGATGTCGATAAATTATCTCTGTGAGAAATTCATTTTACGGTACAATGAATTTCGTACTAGCCCAGAAATTAGCTTTGTGGGAGATTCGTGTGCTACGAAATTCGGACTAGAATATTCAATAGAATATTGGGTTGAAATGTGCAATAAAGATATAATAATTTTTGAATAAAAACAATTCTTCTAACTAATTGTAGTATTTATTAAACATTAACATAACTATGATACAGAAATGTACATTATTGCAGATGTAAACGAGGTACACATGTAATATTGAGCATAATGGTCAAACAGAATCAATCGAAAGTGATCGGGGTGCAAAGCGATTTTTGCATGAGCAAGGTGTTGCCATGGTGAGTATTCGTAAAATTTAAACACGTGGAAGATGTTCTCCCTCTGGGTGGAAACCATTCTCATCGGCGACGTAATTCACAGTGTATGCAACATTGGTATTTGGGTCGACGAAGGTGAAACTACCGCGAACTCTTAAGAATTGGTCATCGGTTCCACCCTCGACTAATTCTGCAGTTTCCTCTCTAGCTTGTCCATCAGAAAGTTGGAAACCATAGGTGTAACCGCCAAGGCCGACGTTGTCAGAGGGAGTTTCTTTAACGAGGACTGTTTGCTGAGGCACTATTGCCGGTGGAGCTGCAACAGCAACAGCTACAAGGGCGGCAAGAACAACGATCTGAAAGAAGAAGTATAAGTATATTAATTTAGAAGAGACACGGGATTTTATAATTTCCATTGTACACTTGACATTATTTTATTTTCAAGGAAATTGGAGTTGAAAATCTCACATTGCACCGAATAGGAGCGCAAAAATATGTGAAAAATTAAACGAGACAGTTACGTTTCGCAATTGGTAAGTCAACCATTTTTGAATTACATATTTATATTTAATTATTCGGTTTATGGTATCACTGTGATTGATACGCACGATATTGATAATATAAAATTTATAGTTAAGAAATAAAATTGAAAAATCAGAAAATTGTCATCCTGTTCAATCTCTTCTCCAATTTTTGTAATTGCTTAAACTCGCAGACTTCAATTGTGATACCTACGGTGTTCATTTTGTTGAAAGATGTGTGTATTGATTTGTCTCGTCTGGAAGACTGATGTCGATACTGAGAATCATCTCGAATTTTATAGTGGATCTCCTTCTGCTAAAACCCGCATGATTTTACGATATATTCACCTTTCACCTTTCCTATGTTACGATTTCACCTTTCCTTCCTTTTGGCCTTCGTTGTAAAAGTGTGTCGGTTTGCCGAAGTTGATTGAAAGATTTGGAAAATTAACTTGAAATAAATTATCGGTTAAGTATAGAAGTATTAAATATATTTATATACCCGTGACGACACTGGCAACTGACTATATCATTTTGAATGATGCTGAAAAAAAATGTTATTTCTTATTTAGATGGAACCACACAACTTCTTTGATTTCTTCCGTCATTCTGTCATATAAATTAAAGTCGTCGTAAATCCGACACTGAGGAATAAACATATCGAGGTTATCACTATTTCATAGTTACAAAAATGCGTTACTTTAATGATTTATTTAATTTTAATACGATGACGAAATAATAAAAATTTAGCGTAATATATAATTTAGCTTTTTTTTTTTTAAAGAAATTCTACTTCTCAAACAACGAAGCCTCTCGATGAAAAATATAATTTTGGAGATTTTATTGAAAAAGTCGATCTTTTGCATAAAATATTCTATCTTAATATCTATCGACATTCTAATCGTGCGATGAGTATATTAAAAAAAACATTAGCAAAACACTGCAATGACTTTAAGAATGAAACGATCCTTAACGTAAAACAACGAATAGAATGCAACATGTGTTTTTGTAAGTAAGTCGATCCTTCCTAGTATTAGATTTTTAAAAATTAGAGAATAAATTACATTAGAAACGAAAAGCAGTGTTAGAATCGTCCTTCAGTTAATTTTATGTGAACAATTTTAGAGTGATAGTACAATCCAAGGATAATCGGTTTCTAAAAAAACCTTCGTCGATTCCTAAATCGATTCTAAACATCGTGTAATTTAACCAATTTTTGCAACAGGTATCATTACAACACCATCGTGTTAAATGTACGTAATCTCGTCGTAACTCATCATTACTACGAACACGTAGTAATGGTCAATAGGTCAAAAATTTCTGAAGAAGTTCTGAAGAAAAATACGCCTTTATTTTATATTTCCTTTTTGTTCCAACAAATGATTCAATTTTACACTCACTCTGTTTCGTTTACTTGATTTCATTATATGCATTTTTCATTTTTTCCAAATTACAATTAACTTTTTAATTTAACTTTTATTGGTCGCTCCCTTCCTTTGAAATCCATCAATATGGATAAAATTGATACGATTGAAATATTAATCTAATTAATCAATGTTTCAATAGAGAAATCTGTATGTCTCTAAATACTTAATATATCGATGTTGTATTAAGTATATTGCTATGTGTGCTTATAACTGTTTGAAAAATAACAGAATTTAGCCTATATTCCTCACAAACACTGACATTAAACAGTAATATTGCAAATAGTATTTTTTTAAATTTCGTCTTGGAATTAATTGCCACTTCCTTGTAAATAAATAAATCGTCTGGATATTACTTATGACAGAATATGATAAAACTTATGGAAATAAGTCATCCGAATATTAATTATATCACCAAGGTAATAAAATTGAGAACTTTGCAAATGATAAATCGAGTTGATATCCTTCCCTTTAAAATTAAATTATCTTCATAACTTGCTAAGTTATTTTACTGTAGTAAAATTTATAGCATTAATTAATTATTTTATTATTAATGACATAATAAAATAACTTAACAAGTTATATTTTAATAATAATATATAGTATTCTTTAGATATTTTTCATTTCATATATTATAATTCTCTAATACATCTCTACTGATTTTGTAATTTTATAATTACAGAAAAAGGTACATTTGCTTAATTATCATCATATTTTTATTTTATTGTTTGACCTTCTTATATCCAATAGCAGATAGAAGAGAATTTAAAAATCAGAGTTCAGAATTTCATATCGAATGAAGAGAAACAATGTGTCGACTTTAGTCCAATGGAAAAGCGCAGAGAATTGATCGACGAAAAAGGAAGGAAAGATGACAACGAGAGGGTGAGAGACATAGATCGGGGAATTATTTAAAACCGAAATTTATTTAAAACTAGAGTACAGGCTCAGGCGGGGATGTGATCACCCTGCGGTTGGAAACCATTCTCGTCTGCCACGTAATTGACGGTGTATCTCACGTTGGTCTGAGGGTCAACCCAGGTGAAACTTCCACGAACAGCCAAAGATTCGTTTTCAGTTCCAGCGTTCAGTAATTCGGCGGATTCCTGGTGAGCTTGCCCATTGGAAAGTTCGTAGCCATAGTTATAATGGCCGACGCCAATATTGTCAGAGGGTGTTTCCTTGACGAGCAGTACGTCCTCCTGGTGGCCTTGGGGAGCAGCAGAGGCAGCGACGACGACGAGGGCGAAAGCGACAAGCTGTAACGAAGAGAAAGAAATCAATTGACGCTTGTCTTGTCAATTAACTTTTTATTAACAGTCGAGACGAACGTTTTCGTCTTGTTGATTAAAAAGGTGACACAAAAGTGATTGACATAGCAAAGATATTGAAGGCGGTGAAAGTTATTTTAAAATCTTTTCAAAATCGATTCGTGGCACGTTGAAAAACGAAATAGTCGTATCAAGATTAAAGTAAATTTATAAAATTTTCAAGCGAAATAAAAATTACTCTCATTATCTTCTTTTTTTTTTCTTTCAATCATTCGACGATCAAAGTGCACGATTATTGCTGCCTATCTTTAGTAAACACTACGTTAATTCGTCTTATTTCATAATTGTTTCTTTAATTGTTCCGCGCAATTCGTCACTGTCTTCCGGTGGCAGGAAGGCACGTGTGTTACGCAAGGAGAGATATCCGCTGCCAACGATTTAGTTAAAATAATTCTACAAACATATTTGCATGCGAACAATAGGCAACAGGAGGACGAATTACTAAATGTAATTGCTGGATCGTTGCGCGGTATCGTTGTATCGTTAATGGTACATAACGATCCCGTGCGCGTTAATTACACGCTCGTAACTGTTGGATCACCCCGACGATCTCTTACGATCGTTTCCCATTTCAAGAATAAAAGTCCACCAATCGAAGGAAACAGAAGCTTCCATCTTATTTCTTTAAATCGGCGATTTTACACCGTTGCTTGAAAGTCTTAGGACGCGCTTCAATTTTCAACCCTTAACTGGCATCATTGAACTACAAAAAAAAAAAAAAAATTCTATTGAATTGCTTAATTTTGAAATTTTTAATTTAACTCAATTTTATCTTCGTCACACTTCGATCTTCGTCACAATATAAAATTCTAAAAATAGAAATTCGTGTACCCCCCATTGAGATTGAGATTAGCATTTACTTTTAATATTCATTAAGTCACGAAAATGCTTTCAAAAGAGTGTTTTATAATACAATTATTAATGCGACAACACTTTTACAGATTCGTTGCGTAACGTGTCATTTAACTTTCCCAATTTTGACACAGATACGATACTTGTTCTAAGAATTCTTTCAAGCGATGTAATGTACGAAGGAATCCTTCCCGATCGAAAGGAAGATGAGCGAAATTCGAGAATGAAACCACGATAATACACTTTCGACGTTTGTAATCTCGTTTAGTACTCGAAGGCTAACACGCACCAGCTTCATGATTGGTTGTTTCGGTTTCGTTTGAACTTCTTCAGCTGTCGGCGACGACGTGTGTACAGGTGTTGACCTGAGATGAGCCAGATTACGATACTGTTTCGATCCGTGATCCAGAGGACCGTTATATAGCCGGATTTCCAAATGAATTTTGCCCCTTCCAAGGAGGAACCAGCTCCCAAAATTCTTCGTCCAAGATGTCGAAATCATCGAATGGCATTGGTCGGAGTTGGCGGTGATAAAACGATGACCGACAAAGGAAGGGGCGGTGAATGCCAGGCAAGAGGAAGAGCAGCCGGCAGCGAAAATCGCGCGCGGATTTCACCGTAAATTCCTCGCCTGACCAAACTTGGATGGAACAATGCGGTTGATGTCAAAAAAAATCCCTTCGGAAGGTATATAGGGCTTGGTGTCAGCGTTTCATCATTGGTATCATCAGGGGAAGTTGAATACGCAGAAGATAATCATTTCAGAGGATACGAAATTATGAATATATTATGAATATATTAATCATGGTTTGGGGAAACGTGAGAATATTCAGAAGAGAATGAAAGTATCGCAGGTTGTTACAATAACGAAATTTGTTTAGTCGCGATCGATTTTCTAGTTTATTCTTCGATCTCTTTCTGTTTAAAAAAAAAAAAAAAAAAAAAAGCGATTGAAGAGCAAATCGCACGGTGTAGAAATATTTTGTACCTTGAAACGTATCATTTGAATGTTCACAATAATTACGTTACAATCAGTGTGATTAAAAGATTCGAAAGAGAAATGACCAGGTATTGTAACAATCTAGATATTATACAATCGATATTATACGTTCTTCTTAATGGAAGCACGTATTGGCGAAATCAGTCGAAGAGGTTCTTGGTATCAGTATAGTTCATACCAAATTGGATTTGGCCTGTCGTTACGACACGTGGATGCTCATCCATTCACCGTCGTTTACATTTTTTACAAATTGATCGCCAATCGATGCCATAATATTTCGGAGGTCACGCAAACTAGTATTCATCTCTTCCGAAAGGTGAATCGCTGATGGTACAGCAAAAGTCACGTTCGATCGTCTCTAACAAAGACGATCGGGAGCATAATGTCTGATTTTATCGTTGACTTTTTACAAACCAATGACACGGTAGGGTTAATTGCGATGGACGAATTATGCTTGCGTCGAAAATGGCCATTTTGTACTTTCGTTGCGATGTATCTTTCGCAATGCTATTAACGAAGAATGGAAAGTGATTTTGTGGCACTAAGCGTCGTTTATATTAAATAATAGTATTGTGTAATGTTGTAATTACAATATGCAATGTTTATCCTAATATTTATTGCGTGCAGCAAAATCAAATGAATTAGAAATTAGAAATCTCTAAATATGCTTCTTCTCTGAATGCTTTATTTTTTCAAAGTTGATTATCAATTCGACAAAAATTTCCAAATTTGCTTTTTAACGATTAATGAACGTGATCAATTGCACATTGATCTTAATTATAGTCCATCGCGATTCATACGCATTAAAATCCATTAATAATTAATCATTCGTATTGTTATCAATAATGATAGTTAATAAACGAGAATGATTATGAATAAAATAATATAACATAATAAAACAATATTTTATAAAAATAATTTAAATAAAGTTTTAATTAAAAGCGATATTTATCACGCAACAGTCTAATATTGCGATTGTATTAAAGCAATTAACTATTGCTGTACATACAGTCTAACAGTATGTCCAAATTTTTGACGAAAATTCAGTTCTCTGACGACAGAACTGGATAATTATCTGTCGAAATTCTTTGCGAAATTTTTTCATTCGGCGGCACAAAAATTGTGGCGTAAATCGTTTGATGAAATCTTCCGGTGACATCGCGTTTTTCATGGACGACACTCGTGTATAAATCTTGCAAATATATTCAAACCTACAAGGATTAAAAATAAAGATCGCGAGGAAGCGTGTCTCGTGTAGGATGGTTACGTCAAGTCGACCTTGTTGTGCGTTCTAAGTTGCGCGTGGTATGCAGAAGCAGAACAAAAGCATCCTTCGTCCTCCGATTTCCTCCTAATTTTCTGTTCTTTCTTTTCCCGATTCCTTTAATTTTTGTTAAATTCTTCACTTCTTCGATTTCCCCAAGTTCCATCTTTTCTAATTTCTCCTATTCAAATCTATCATCCTCTGATCCGTGTAATTTTTAAATCTTCTTTCTTCTTATTGAATTCTTCTTCTTCTTTCTTCTTTCTAAATTTATCTTTCTCAAGCTTGAAACATTTTCTAATTTCTAAAATTTTTCCAATTTCTAACTCCTCCTAATTTTTTTTTCTCCGACTTCTCCAAATACAACGACCAAAAAAAAAAAAAAGAGATGCAATAGGGATCGAATAGGAGAAAGAAGATACGCGTGTAAGCTCGAAAAGAAAGTCAATGGATATTACATAAGCGACGGAGGCCGTTTGTGGCATAAGGTTTTATGCTAATGCTCGAAAGATCGAGCATCGTCGAAGAAAAGGAACGGGACGACGACATGGGAAGAGAGGAAGATGAGTTCTGAACGCGAGAAGATCTATGTCCTCCGTGTCACGATTCTTTTCTTCCTGTTCTTTTTCTTTCTCTTCACCTTCTTTTCTCTTTCTTCCTTAGGATTTTATATCCTTGTAATTGATCGAAAGCTACGAAGAATGGTGAAACGTGTAGTAATCGAAGGTAGAGGCTCGTTTCGTTAGATTCCCTTGTGGTTACGTTTGCGTGCTCAACGTTCTTAACACATTAGTTTGCAACAATTAGTCTTCGCTATGGACATTTGTGAAAATGTTTCCAAGGAATCATATACTACAGGTTTGAGCAAAGAGAATGTAAGAAACAACGATACAATTATTATTGTTAATAATGCTAGAAAGAAAGATGCTTCTTACATAAGCTACCATTTATATTTATTTAATAATTAATAATAAAGTAATACTTTATTTATTTATAATGAAATCTGTTGGTTATTGAGTCACACCTTCGGATGACACATACAGATTGAATTTTAATCTCCAAACGGTATAAAATGGAATACAATGGGATGTTTCGTTTTCACTTTGACAGTGCATGATTGAAGATGATCGATACATTGGTTGACGGTGACCCTCACAGAAAATGTTGTTGAGTCATGTATATTTAAAAACTTGGCATTCTCGAAACAAGACTGTTGCTGCAATTGTTTAGGCTAAAATTGGTACAAGAGCGTGCTAACATGCTACTTTATTTCTGAATACAAGTTTCACAAAGTAACTAGTAGAATAAAAATTAGAATAAATCTAATAGTAAAAGATTTGTTGCACTGCAAGATTATTATACCAATTGTTCATAACAAGTTTATAATTATTTAAACATTCATTGTAACATTCTTTGTATGTATACATGTACGTATATAAATTTTATAATTTTTAATTATCTTTTATATCGTATTAATTAATTATATCGTACTTGCTTATTCTCTAAAAATACACAACTTTTATTCCACAAAAATTCTAAAATTACGTTTAAACTTGTTGCAGAGAAGAAATAAAATTGTCATAATAACGAGGAGAATATACATACATTGACATTTAATTTGTTAATGCAAGTGCAAACTTGTGCTCAAGACAAGTACTACTTCTTTGCGTCATGAATAATCCTCCTAATGTCATTATGATACAAAAGAGTGAAATATTGGTTATAATAATACTCGATTAGCGTCCAAATGTCGTTACATTATCGTAAGAACGAGAAAACGAGGATTTAGTTATCAGTGGACAAAGAGATAAAATTGCATAATTGATTTGCATCTAATACTCTTCTCTGTAGCTTGTACTTTTCGTACTTTAATGGTCGAAAGTTTCAACTGGTAACTGCAAAAGGACGCCAATATTTATTTCCATTCTTCTCAAAAATTTAATAAATTCTTTATAGACTTTCGACCTAAAAGGACGAATCGACACTCATACGAAGAGGAAATACAAAAGATTTTGCTCGATATATTGTCACCACAGGCGATTCCCATCTAAATTTTATAATTTTGCGAAAGTTGCCAAAATTAAATATCGCACGTCAGTTGTATATTCAATAGATGCAATAAATTAATCCTTCTCTGATGGGTTGAAAACAAAAATGGCCCAGTTAACGCATGGTTGAAACACAAACCATCGGAAATTTGAAATCTTTTTCACGACACATCGTGACGAGTTTATTTATGTAATACATGGCGTATTCATCGCCTACCAGGTGACAATCGTAAAACCATGTGATTTATGTGCCATTTACGTCCTGTTGTAGACGTCGCGATCGCAGCTCCGCGAAGATGAGAAAAAAAGAATCGGCACCGAAATCGATCACGTCGCCTTCTATTCTCGTCACTTTCGTTCGTGCATACTTTCAGTGAAATTTCCGTTGATCAGGTTTCGTTAAGATGTTTCCCCACCCACGGGTATATCCTCGCTGCTCACGATGAATACAAGTACTCACTTAGGTGGCACAACATTAGATAATCGGCTGAGTTCTTACAGGCTCGTGCATCGGCAGACGGGTCGTGACTTTTCCCTTTTTGCTTTGGAGCCCGACGTGAGGCGCGACAATATTGTATAATCGATTGTACACGCCACGAGAAGGAGAATCCTCTCCTTCAGATCTTGGGAGACACAAACCTCGATAAACCAGCAATAGTTTTTAACTGAGCCACAGCACGGTAGCGCTAATTAATCAGTTTCTTTACCCTTCCAAAGGGGGAAGAAATTTAGTTTAGCATTTTTGAAATTTAGAACGCCAGCAAATTTATATTTTGACGACATAAATTATAAGTAGATAAAAGATAGGATGAAAATATTTTGCAGCCCTGAAAACTGTCGTAGATTGACCCCTACTTGAACTTTATTTTAAACAGTATTGTTAGATCATAGACTTTGCATTTTAAAACTTTCCAACATTAAAATTCGACATTTACTGACACCTATCGATATATATATATATATATATATATATATCTATTTCAATACTTGACGTTTCAAAACGTTGCGAAATAAAAGCGTGCAGATGTTAATGTTCATCGCTCTAAGAGTTGAAATTTCACCCGTTCTGAAATTAATCGATGCATTAACGAGGAACGAGGGACGCGTCGTTGTACATATTTCGCCGTGGAGAAACATTGCCGGAACTCGTTGAAACCATAAGCGAAGTCAATTATTTCGTTACAATCCCACGGGGATGCTGACTTGAATCCATCACCGATATCTTCGCAGGCGATCTCGCGGTTCGTGCAACAGATGTAAAGCGTTCAAACGTTACGCTTGCTTATGTAAAATATATATCTAACGAGTTGATTGTCGCGATGCATATCAGCGTTGAGCTATGACGAGCGTGTCGTCTTCCTGTTTCACTGTTCTCTGTCTATTTAGCCCCTCAAATAAATTACCAGAAGCCGCCGAACCGAACTTTCGTTTGTGTCATCGTCCGTAGAACGAATAAATTATTCCTGAACAAGAACGCTTTAACGTTCTAAGATAATATCACTTTTAACTAAACAGGAGATACAGGAATAAAATAATGATATTTATTCTATTTTCAATGCCACGACTCCAGCTGAATAACAATGATTATAATTCATTGACATTCGAAATGTTATTTCGATTATTTAATCATACTGTTAAACATTTATATTGAAATATAATAATATTGAACTGCTGAAATATCGAACGGTTTATATATATATATATATATATGAAAATATTCGTAACTTATTAATTCGATTAATTCATATTTTACACTTGGAATGATATTCTGTTAATTCTAGACATATTTATATTTCTTTATTTAATTAAATATTCGCAAATTGCTATGCACGTTTATTAATTAATACTGCCAGTCGTTCTGTATTTTTATAGCTTTGCTTAGCATTCTCGTAAAAATATTATTATTTTGTTAATGTCCTTACAGAGCATAATAAATTCGAAGGAAGCTTGGAAAGGAGGAGGAGAGTTCCTGTGGCCTTGCCACTCGAGAATTTGTTTTCTGAGAATCTAGAATCTGACATACTTTTAGAAAGTCTCTATTCTAGAAAGTTTCTATCCCATTAATCTACCGATCAAAATTAATTTTATATATAATTTAAAGCCAATAAATGACATAACTTGGAGAGAAATTAATCACAACGTAACATCTGACAAAATAAAATAAATAAATATGTTGCAGGTGTTTCCCAAATTCATTTTTTTTTTTAAGTGTAATAAAAAAAAGAAAGAATTCAAATAAAGATCTATATACGTTAAAATGAATCTAAATTTCTTACAAATGTATAAACATCCATGATTCAACAATTCCTATATAATTCAAAAAGTAATAATTTCTCAAGTATTACATTCAGCTAAACGCCCGCTACATAATTCTATCGAAGGAAAATGACCAAAAATTAAGTGTTTCACTCGAGATCCTCCTACCAAAGGCAAACATGTCTCCCAGCCACTTCATAAATTCCTTTCCAATCGATCTCTTGATTCCCAGAAAATTTTACTTTCACTTGAAAACATGAGTTCATCGCAGGAAGATTCATCGTTTTCTAGGTAACATCATTCCATTGACGTTGACTGACGTATTATCTTCGTATATGAAAATCAACCGTATATGTACTCGTTAATCGAACCAGACAAATAACTGAATGAAAGCCTCGGATAAAGGTCTATGTTACATTCTGAGGTGTACAATTACATTTCGCAATTACGCAAACGCGATTTACACCTAAGTTTCATACATGATTTCTTTTCAAAAATTTTCGAAAGTTCACAAACTTCGAAAACTTTTGAGTACAAAAGTGTAGTTGCATCAAACATTGCAAATAAACATTGGAAACCAAACTAAACAGGTCAGTCATTGCAAACAAAGCGCAATTTCAAAGTTGTCGAAATTCTGATTGAAAATTTTCGGAAATATTTGAAAACAAAGTGTGTTTACACCAAAAAAATGTAAATAAACATTGGAAACCAAAATAAACAGAACAATGTTTGCAAACAAAGCAAAATTTCAGAGATTTTGATATATATATATATACATATATTTCAGTAGCTGCAGTTTATTAAGTGATCTATTATGCAATGAAATCATCTACAACGCGTGTGGACAGTTCATACTGGGTAAGTATCGGTAAGTATCCGTATGTTAACTTAGTTTTAAGTGAATTAAAATGAAATCATTTCTTCTCTACAACGCTTGTGGATAATTCATGGATACTAGGTAAGTATGGGTAAGTATAGGTAAGTATACAATCGAAATTCCGAAAACTTTGAAATTTCGCTTTGTTTGCAAACATTGGTCTGTTTGTTTTGGTTACCAATGTTTATTTACATTTTTTTGATTGTTTGTTTTGGTTCCCAATGTTTATTTACATTTTTTTGATGTAAACACACTTTGTTTTGAAAAATTTTCGAAAATTTCCAATCGGAATTCCGAAAAGTTTGAAATTTCACTTTGTTTGCAAATATTGGTCTGTTTGTTTTGGTTTCCAATGTTTATTTACATTTTTTTGATGTAAACACACTTTGTTTTGAAAAATTTTCGAAAATTTCCAATCGGAATTCCGAAAAGTTTGAAATTTCGCTTTGTTTGCAAATATTGGTCTGTTTGTTTTGGTTTCCAATGTTTATTTACATTTTTTTGATTGTTTGTTTTGGTTCCCAATGTTTATTTACATTTTTTTGGTTGTTTGTTTTGGTTCCCAATGTTTATTTACATTTTTTTAATGTAAACACTGTTTTGAAAAATTTTCGAAAATTTCCAATCGGAATTCGGAAAAGTTTGAAATTTCGCTTTGTTTGCAAACATTGGTCTGTTTATTTTGGTTTCCAATGTTTATTTACATTTTTTTGGTTGTTTGTTTTGGTACCCAATGTTTATTTACATTTTTTCGATGTAAACACACTGTTTCGAAAAATTTTCGAAAATTTCCAATTTCAAAGGTTTCGGAATTCCGATTGGAAATTTTCAAAAATTTTTCAAAACAAAGTGTGTTTACATCAAAAAAATGTAAATAAACATTGGGAACGAAAACAAACAATCAAAAAAATGTAAATAAACATTGGAGACCAAAATAAACAGACCAATGTTTGCAAACAAAGCGAAATTTCAAAGTTTTCGGAATTCCGATTGCATACTTACCTATACTTACCCATACTTACCCAGTATCCATGAATTATCTACAAGTGTTGCAAATGATTTCCCAATAATTCACTTAGGGCTAAGTTAACATACGAATACTTGCCGATACTTACCCAGTATGAACTGTCCACACGTGTTGTAAATGATTTCATTGAACAATAGATCACTTAATAAACTACAGCAATTTGAAATATATGTATACATATCAAAATCTTTGAAATTTCGCTTTGTTTGCAAACATTGGTCTGTTTATTTTGGTTTCCAATGTTTATTTACATTTTTTTGATTGTTTGTTTTGGTTCCCAATGTTTATTTACATTTTTTTGATGTAAACACACTTTGTTTTGAAAAATTTTCGAAAATTTCCAATCGGAATTCCGAAAACTTTGAAATTTCGCTTTGTTTGCAAACATTGGTCTGTTTGTTTTGGTTCCCAATGTTTATTTACATTTTTTTGGTGTAAACACACTTTGTTTTCAAATATTTCCGAAAATTTGCAAATGGAATTGAGAAAATGTTGCTTTCTTTGAAGACAGAGGTGCTCCTTTCTCCTACTTTACATCGACTTCTGGCTTTAATATTTGCAACCTGCGTGTACTAAAACGACGTACAGAGAGACTGCAAGAATCACGTTATACCTTCGATTCAATTCTAAAAATTAAAATCAAAATGAAATTTGTTCGAAAGTGTCGTTCAATTGTTCCTGCTACGCTCCCTCAGTCTCTATATTTCGATTTTGCTACCCAGGTTTAGACTGAGACGATAAACTGTGCGTGTCAACAAGATTTCACATAGAACAAGGTATATTCATTATCGTTATTGAATAATATTACTGGATCTGGAGGAAAACACGATCGAAAGAACGTAACAATGTTAACCCTGTGAAACGAGAGCGTTGAATATTGAGTAAGAGGGTCGTCGAACCGATTCGTTGTTCTTTATTTGAGTAGCAACAAAACTGTGAGAGAGAAAAGACAAAGGTGGGGATACCAGGCTGCTTTTCAACGAGGGACCCGCACGAGGAGAGTCAGGAATTTCGCAAGAATCCAAGCTGGACCACGCGAGGTCGGCGTTGTCGTCGTGGTCGTCGTCGACGACGTCCTCTTCGTCGCCGCCGACTTAAAGGCGCTTGGTTGCGTAACTGAGTGAGCCTGGCGAACACGATGGCACGGATCGGTTAAATGCCACCACACTGTCGGCAGACGAGCCTCCACCGATACACAGGTGCCATATATACACACATACGTCTCAGCATTGCGTTCGCGTCGTGTTTTTTTTTTTTTTTTTTTTTTTCTGTATCTCTTTGGAACTCACCGAGACACTCGAGTAGATGAATCGATGCTCCGTTAATGGTCGAGGTTGCGAGGGTGTTTCAAAAATGTCAGCGATCGGTCCTACTTTGCGGATGATAGACGTTGGAAGTGGCTTCTGTAGGCTGAGTAAATTAATAGTTGATTTCTCTGCTGTGCGTCGTTGAACTTTGTTAATTTAGATTGTAATTTCGTTGGAACGGTTGGAGCGGTGGAAGAATATTGGTGATGCGGTTTTATATTTTTACGAAAACAATTGACAAAACGGAGTGGAAATTTCTTTATGTTATCAATTAAAACCGCATTGCAATTTGATCTTTCCTGCGCGTGTAATTCATGAAATCTATGCAGATTCCTATATAGGAATTCCTGTATAGAAATTTATTTCGTCAATGTTATCAATTCGTGCCATTAATTATTATAATGAAGACATTGCTTGAAATATTTTATACACTTTCAGATATTATATGTATTCCGTAGACTTTTGCACAAAGTTACAGAGTATCCATAATTTCTCATTGTCAATGATTCGATTATATTCTTCGCTACAAATTGCTCATAATCGATCTTGGTTTTTGTAAATGAAGTTACGAGTTGTGATTCGTCTTTAATGAAATCGATACAAATTATTAACATTTAGATTAATGCTTCAAATGTAAGAGTTTATGAAATTTTAAAGAAGAATAGGATCAGGCTTAATAAAATATCAAAAAAATGTTCATCGTCGTTGGTTCAGTTATGCTTTTCACCGTAAATAAGTCGGAAATGCCCGATAGAACGCAGCAGCAATCGAAATCTGTCCTCCTCCTACCGAAAACTTGGTTCGAAGACACTTTGCGTCATCGTAGGCAATCACGAAGTACATTATGCATTCATGAGGTTCCAAACGGGTTAAATTAAAAAAAAAAAAAAAAAAAAAAAAGGAAAAGGAAAAGAAGAAAGAGGAAAGAAAAAAGGAGCAACACGGTCAACGACGATACGAATCTACCCTTTTACCTCGAAAGTGTCGTCTAGCCTTGCCGTCGTGAATCATCCTTTGTATACGAGACTAGCTCGATCGATTCATTTCGCTCGTGTGCTGGATAAATTATCGATAGCATCCACGGTGGAGAACAATCGCGGATTCAACTTCCTCGTCGATTCTTCGAATGCGCGAGTGGCATTGTAGCGGCGAGAAGGAGGGAAAGATAAGAGGGCACGTGAAATTTCACCGATACTCAATTAGCACCGAGACGCATCGTCTTTGTAACTTGGCTGCTTAATACGCTTTCTCTCTTTAGACCTTCTTCCAGTTATTGTATTATGTAATTTTACCGTGCGATTCAAATGCCAGCGAGCATTACCTTACCCGGTTCAATGGAATCCCCTTTGAATGATTTTTTTCCTCCTCTGGCTTCATTGTGATTAAGCACTTCCAATTAGTCGAGGAACTATATTACTGATTTATGTATGCACAGTGGTGCCTTATTAATACTTAGACACCACACACAGTGTCCCGAAGATTGTAGTTACATGCATATTTTGTGTACCTGCATTTTTTATTTGTATGTTAATTTATTTAAATGTTGGAACCGTGACTCTAAAATTGTACGTCGAAAATCGCTCGATTATTTTTACGAAAAATATTAAATATTAGATAGTAGAGAAGAGAAAAATAAAGAAAAATATTGAATAGTAAAGTTTCAAAATATTCAAATACTAAAATATTAAATGTTAAATAGTAAAGGAAAGAAAAATAAAGAAAAATATTAAGTAGTAAAATTTCAAAATATTCAAGTACTAAAATATTAAATATTAAATAGTAGAGAAGAGAAAAATAAAGAAAAATATTGAATAGTAAAGTTTCAAAATATTCAAATACTAAAATATTAAATATTAGATAGTAGAGAAGAGAAAAATAAAGAAAAATATTGAATAATAAAGTTTCAAAATATTCAAATACTAAAATATTAAATGTTAAATAGTAAAGGAAAGAAAAATAAAGAAAAATATTAAGTAGTAAAATTTCAAAATATTCAAGTACTAAAATATTAAATATTAGATAGTAGAGGAGAGAAAAATAAAGAAAAATATTGAATAGTAAAATTTCAAAATATTCAAATACTAAAATATTAAATATTAAATAGTAGAGAAGAGAAAAATAAAGAAAATAGTGAGGTTTCAAATCGTAAATCGTTTCCACAATTGTTCGAATATTTACTGTACATCGAGTGTCTTCTGTCGGGGGTCAGAGAAGAACCAATATTATTGGTGCATCGAAATAGTTGGCCTGGATGGTTTCAACGATATCTTGGTATAGTATCGCGGTTCACAGGTTGGCGTGAACTTTCTGTTTCGACGTTCCAACGGCTCCTCCAGTCCTTCGAGCATCCTTCTTCGGTCGTGCTTGTGCTAGCAACGATTGATTTATTTTACGGGTGTCAACGATAAAACAGTTGCGCGAGCCATGGCAAGGTGACGAGGTCAAGCCACCTATGTGCCGCAAATGCACACGCACCATTGGCATTATGGTCCTCGTAATTCATCGAGAATCCTCCGGGCGCTGCTCGAAACGACGTTCCGCGATAAGATAATTACCAGTGAGCAGAACAGGATGTGCAGGTCTCTTGCAGAATATCAGATGAAATTCAAGCAACGCCGAAAAACTGAAAGTGATTTCAACGTTTATTATTGACAAAAAAAATTCAAATAATGAAATTCAAATTCAATTTCGAAAGAATTCGAGTATCCTTGTTTACTTAGTCGCTTGTAAATTATTGATACAAGTCACATTTGCGTGAATTGGTGCATTCTTTTTAAATCAGAAGGGAAACATTAGCAAATAATAAACAAATGTCACACACTATGACAAATTTCTTTGTATAAAAATCAAACGAGATATCTTCTTGATGTCTTCAATTCTATTACCTCGTTCAATTCATATTTGCATGGCATCCTTATGATAAACCGGTTGCCACAATAGTCGCCGTCATTGAAACGATTTTCTTCATTGGCGGACCGCTTTGTTAAAAAAAATCATCAGATAAATCATATTGAGGCATGAAGCATCGATACGATAGACACCGTCGAAGAAAAACCACTGACTCTTCTCATTTACATAGAGATATTAACAAATATACTGTTGATGGGCGTTTCGATCAAGTACAAGCGTTAGTCGCTCCTCCTATTTCTCCACCTCTTGCTTACAACCTGCTTAATACAATCACTTCATCACGGGCTAATCAACCAATTAAATGAATTGACGTGGATTATTGAAAATTAATGGAAATATCGTAATATATTGCAAAGTTTCATTCACAAATTATTTCTGCTGCGAGCACGAAGATTTTATTAAGATTTTCCTCAGCCAATACCGGATAATAATAAAACATTTAAGTCTATTTAATTGTCTTTATGATTTATGATTATATATTGATGGGCTTCAAAAGGACACTTGTCTTTATGGATAACCAAAAAATTGTTTTCGAATATCTTTCGAATATTGAATATCTTCCCTTTACGACGATTCCTTAGAATTTATTCCGCAATCTTTCTTAATGAGAATTTAAAACACGTTCGAATTCTCATTGAGCACGCGAAAACTTTCTGCAGCCACTGTATATAGAACAATAATCTCTCGGATATTAGTAACCCGATGAACTAGAGTTTCGTGACTGGCTGTATATTTGTAATAATCTGGAAATCTTCAGATACTTGTGAACAGTACTCGCACGTGAAAATACTATCGTAAACACTTTCACTGACTCAACTGCAATTCCATCCACTGTAACAAGAACAATGTGTACATAGCGAAAGCTATGTATCTCGGTCAAGGTGAGATAATCAACGATCGTACGAAATTTATTATTATCATTAACGTCATATCCTTTTCAGTCGTTTGCCGACCCCTGTCTCACGTTGCGTTCTTCAGGATATATTTTTTAAAGGGAGAAATATCTCACGGCCGACTTTCCTCGCCGATGGGGGCAAGTGCATCGTCGTGGTCAGAAGAAATGCCGGTTGCGGAAATGCAATTTCGCCCGAGAGCGGCATTTCAGTTCGAAGCCCCTCTTGACCGATCGTGACTCGCGTTGTCTCGCTATTGCGACAGAACGGCTCCTCGTTACCTCTCATGTACTTAGATGCGGCTGTACGACCTTTGCAGTAATGTTGCGCGATTGAAAGACGAAAGAGACGAAGGAGAACAGAGTGATAAAAGAGAGATATAAATACCTGACGAAATTCGGAACATACACCTTCCATGGCGAATATCTCAATCCCCTGCGAGATTCATATCTAGGATGTTGTCTGGACGTTTGTGAAATAAAAAAGTGATTGTACATCAAGTGAAATTATCCTGCAGACATTACATATAATTTGTGTTGATCTGAAAAATATTACGAAAACATATCGGATACATCTGTATTAATATATATTATTGCAAATAAAAGCAACAGATTTACTAATGTCTTCGATTATTGTTTCAATTGAATCATCTGCCTTAAACATTTTACATCTATAGGTATGCTCATGTATATCGAGAGCTTTCGAATGTTTTGTCGTACACCTGCACGAAATTTTCGTTCAATAAGTTTGTATTTTTTGTACGTTCAACAAACCCATTTCCATTTCCGCAGCTTCTCGTGAAAATTGTTTAAAGAATTTTACGAGAGTTGCGTCATTGGAAAAGAAAGATCGGCTATTACATCATTTCAAGAGAAAGGATAAACGCGTATTATTAAGTGCGGCAACGTAGAAGGTAGATGAATTTCCTTTTACGCGATTCGGAAAATTCGTATCATTTATTATGATTTATTCATAGATACTCGATTAAAAGATACCTCTTTTGACACTGTTGAATGATATAAAAAATAAACAGGTTTCAGAATTTTATTATGTATCGCTATTCTTAAATGAATCCTTCATCCTACACTAAACGTGTGTATCAAAAAAAATGTGTAAAATAAAATATGTGAGAGGAGAAATCGATGAACTTGATTTTTTTTAACAGCGAGGATGTTTTATCGTAAATTATATAACATATGAAATTATAGACTAATATTTCGAAATAAAAGATTCATGTATAGAATACATTTTTTTTTTTAATAGAAATGTATAAAATTATTTTCAAGAAAAATATTTATAACAAGTCCCTAATTATAAGTCTTCCATTTTAGTCATGTCATTGCAGTAGTATTACTAGTAATAATTATTATATTACGTTATATACTAACAAAGGACAAAGGGATGAATTACAAAATCCTTAGTAATCTTACCTGTTTCTTACTAATATAACAACCATGTCATATTCAACTTACACGTTTAAAAATCGTTTTGTCAATCAATTTTCCCATTCTCACTTGCACAACGAATGAGTTATTTAACAAACACACATAATTCCATCGATCGTCTTGAATTTGTCCTCAACAAGTGAATAATTACCGTTCCGTCATATTCGCTAAACAAGATCTCTCCATTTGATTTGTTCATCAGACTGTAGCCGACAAAATGGTAAAACTCGACGAACAAACCGATGAAAGTGGATGATGTGGTGATTCTCAACGTCTGTTCACGTTTCTCGTGTAACTGTCGGTACACAAAGATTATCGTGATGTAATTGCGCATCTGGCACGGGCATATTGTCGACGCGCGCTGATATCGTGTGTTGGAAAACGTGTTGGAAGAAAACCAAACGCCACTTCGTTGACGTTTCTGCAATTTCACGCAACTTTTTCACCACGATTCGCGGCTATGCAAATTAACTGTGCAATTATCGCCGCGCAGTCTTACGGCGCCGGTGAAATTAAGTCCTCTACTCGTCTTATGTATCTTGCAAATTGACAGAATGTTGATGTTACGTGCGTTCGCGTGGATAAACGCGGTCGTGCAACGTTTTCTTGAAATACACAGCTGTCCGCCATTATTGGGACATACGTATATAATGAGACATATTGCTCGACTTGCGAATTAATTCAATAAAAATCATCACTGCGTTAATGTTGCGTTTATTCGTAATTCTTCCCGATTAATTTATACAGGATAACCGAGTTCAATTTATAAATTCGATCTATAATCTATAAACCGTTCACTTCTTATCTGGATCAATTTTTTATATAATAGATAGTTTACCAATAATTCGCAGTTAGATAAATCGAAATCCGACACTCTGTATTGCCAAATTTTATTTTTTAATACGGAGACTGTGGAAAAAAACTCCAAGGATTCATTTCATATTTTTTCATCATTATGCCTTCCGCTTAAATTCTGCAATTCGATGAAATTTAAAGAAATTGAAGTATCTACAATCTCATGGTAAATTATTACTTGGTCCTTGATGAAATATGTAAAATATTATAAAGTATTAAAAACATATATGTGCAGCGACGTGTGGTGAATCTTAAAAATAACTATCGTCGTAAATTTGATCAACAAGAAAATATAATTTTAGAAATGATGTAGAGAAACATTATGCGATAGCTAATAAAATTCTACTCGAAGAAATCACTTTCAATGTATCATTCTTAAATGATGCAAAAATTCGAATCCACCTTTTCTAGATTTCGTCATCTTGAATCATTTATGGAAACTACTTATTGCAACAGCAATGGATTTTATGTTTTTATCTTATATAGAAGTAACTTGAATTAAGGACTCGATAGGGGTTTTATTATGGCAAAAAAGGAAAAAGGAAATAGAAAGAAATTCTATTATTCTCAGCTGCGTCTAACAATAAACAAGTAACTATTAATGTAACATTAATGTAGTGTGTTACGCTATTTCAACTGAGGATACATTTATTCGACCTTGACTAGACACTCGTAAAGAAAATTACAACATTCATCGATCTTAATGTAAGAAACGACAGTGACTAATTGATTACAGATCTCTCAAAACATAGATATTCAAAAATGTTCAATATTCATCAAAATTCAACGACATGCATCATGTTCTCAAATTAAAAATCCATGATATTTAACGTTTAATTAAAATAAATATCTCTCCGCGAAAATTAAAACAGAAAGAAAACTAATTACATATGATAATATGTAAATAATTATTAAACCAGTTAATTCCAAAGCATATATTTTCTGTAATTAAATTATCTAATTTTTTTCTATTTATCCAATATATTTTTTAAAAATCGATAATGAACCTCTCAAAGTGCATCAAACTTCGAAAAATTAATAGGGAACATGGCAGGATTTCAAAGTCTGACTAACATTTCATAAAGTATTGAAACTGATGGAGATACAGTCATTGAATATTTTCTAACGTATTAAAATCTTGACAATTCGAATTATTCATATGGACAAGCGTGACTCTCCATTAGACAGAAGACATTAAAGTAACATTCAATAATGAATTGGACATCTGCGCATTTGCATACTAACAGACTACCGCATGGAAAATTAAACTTAATAGATGGAAAAGAGATACAGCATTATAGATATTCACTCGGGTTCTTCTAACACGCAATGGTATATTTAAACATTACGTAAAATCAAAGTTGTTTCATTGTTTGAACTGCAACAAGATCAGGAAGGATGGAACGCGATTTCCGGTAGTTATCTTCACTGGTAAATTTTACAATTTTATTCCTTTATTTTTATATTTTGTATTTTCGCACTTGAAATACGCACTTTTTAAACACAGTGAAATAAACATCTTCCCCTTCATTTCCTGATATCGATGACGTAGCACACATAAATTATCAATCCTAACAATAAGGTAATTAACAATCTGGCTAAACGAAAGAAAAACATCTGGAAACATTGCAATAAATTTAATGAGACATCATAATTGAGCTTTAGTAAAATATGTGTGTACTTTAAGTGCCATCTGACAATTAACTTATTTCTGAAAAATTTATTTATTCATTTCTACTTCTAATAAGAATAATCCAACATCAATAACAAATTTTGAAGGAGTGAATCCAAAGTAAACTGACTGGCTTAAAACATTCTGTGACCATGTTTGGTTACAGTCGGTCATTTACCTGAAATCTTTTACGTTCAATCCTTTAGTTGAGCATAAAAAAAAAACGCAGAACGTAAAAATTTAAATGACTCAAAAGAGCAAAACGAATTCACACGTTATTGATATTCTTCTGCATAAATTTTCTGTAATAAAATTTATACCTCCATTCATAAATATATGCAATATATTATTTTCTAAGAAATATTAAGGTAAAACAGCATGCTTGTAACGGCCAATATAAAACAGGTTACATAATGGAAGAGAAGACCACAAGAAGAGCGAAAAGAAAGATTAATCACACAAATTTTTGATATCACCGATTTACGACCTTGTCAAAAACCTGCTTTGAAAACTGGGCTCCAAAGTGGTTTATCAATGGAGGCATATACAAGGTGTCCCGCATTTTAGTGTTCTTTTGTCTAGTGTTTTCTATAAGTATCATGTAGCGAAAGATCCATTAAATGCATTACAAAGTTATGAAACGTAATAAAAGTATAAAACATAAAGCTGTATATATATTTATGTATGAATTTCGAAGTATCGTCCCACTTTATCAGTGCAAAGTTGATATCAAAGAGTTGTTGAAACTACCACGAACTGAATTCTTGTCTTGACTTATCCTGCCATTAAAGTAAGAGAATGAGTATCGAACGTACGTATTTATCATATTTTAACCTAAGGAACACACTGACAAAGCTTAAATGCTAAAATGCTAGGAACGCCCTGTATATTTTCACCTTTTTTTCTTCGAGGCGAGAAAACAAGAAAAATAGTCGTACAGCATAAATTTCGATATCGAAGCATTCACGGAAGGAAAGGAAAGGGAAAAAGAAGTGAAGGGAAGGAGAGAAGACGCCTGAAGACGCGCTAGCCGGGAGGCATCCTCCGTATCTTCTTCTGAAATGGCAAGGTCACCGGTAATTACGTCACCAACTTTCCTCGGCTCTTCTCGATGCGCGTACAACGTCGAGAAAAGCAAATGTCACAATTACCAAGGACGCTCAGCCTCGTGTACCGATGCCTCGAGGCTTCCATTTCGACGACCAAACGAACCCAACCGGGGGTAGAAATTACCTGGTTCGCAGATTCGGCTTTCACATTCGGCTGTTCTCCATAGGTAACCAGGTAGGTTTCTACGCTTTTGTGCTCGATCTCCCGAGTCTCCCGAGGATCATCCCGATTACGAAATCGCTAATATCTTGTAAGTGGCTGTTTCACGTCTCGTCTTCAGCGAAAGGAAAAAAAGAAGAATTGCTGTTACGAGTGACCCTTTAGTTTCTCGCAACACTTGATTTTTTTTTTTTAAATGTCGATTAATCTTCATCTGTCACTTTGTCACATTTTTCTCACCAGATACATTATATTGTTTTGCAATATGTACGTTACAAATATGGGGATATATTTTCATTGAATCTGTGTATTGTATATATAATGTATGTATATTATATATCACTGAATGATAAATATACTTACACTTGATCAAATGAGAATTGTATTTGTAATTGATCTAAAAATTTAGTGCGCAATGTATTAAAAACAATACATCAAAACAAATACATCATTTAGCTAATCCATTAAGGATTAAATTTGACTCAGTCTGATTACGCTATTAAATTCTGTTTTCTATTAAAAAATTATTGATTCTGAAATTATAAAATTCTTAATGAGTAAACATAAGATGTTGATGTTGATTTCTTGTTGCATTTAACAGAGTTATTGTGATCTAAACATAGATGAACTTGACGTGACTCGACTCACATACTCTGTGTGAACAAGAACTATCATTTCACTATACAGAGAGGCAAAAGGTCCTTGGCATTGCTGATGAAGTTTCTACAGCAAAGTCCAGCTCAAAGATACGGTTCATTGTAATATCTGAATGGCAGGGATAGTAGATGTACAAATGCCATTTTCTACGGAGAATCCATTTGCCGAATGAGCAAGCAATTTCATTAAATAGTCGCATCATTCAGAACTGCAAGTGAAAAGTGAAAAAATCTGTTAGCATATTCTTTCGTCAATTTGTCATTTCCTAATAATAATAATTTATTAAGAACGTTTAATACTTGTACAATTAAATTATTATTAAATTCAAGTATTGCTTGTGCAAAGTGAAAGACATTTTAATTATTTCTGGCACAACGGCGCAACGAATATATAGTATAATGTATCATGAATGTTTCATTAGAAGAGAGAAAATATTCTTTTTACTTGATAAAAAGAAACTTACGTTAAGGAAATTAATATTGCATAGTTAACATTATAAAATAAAGTTTCTTTATGAATGAAATGCATGAACATTTATTACAAATGACAATAAAATCAATCTAAAAAATTAGAAATGCATCGAATTTATATAACTGAGAAAATCGTAAGGAAAAGGAACTTTGTCAAATTTAGACTTAATGTATTCTATTAGTCAGTAGCTAAATTACACAACGTGATGGAATTAATTAACATTGTTTGATATTACGTTTGAATTGATAATAATAATGGCTCTTAAAGAATTTTCTTATTTTTATATTAATTATTCATATTTTTATATAATTTATATTATCCATTTGTAATAAATATAAATTACATAATAATTTAACCGTTTAACTAGAAAATATGTTCAATAATTAAAGTATATTATAGTACATAGTATATTTATCATGGACCTCTTTTCAACATGCCCTTCAAGTTTTACATCATCCAACCAGACATCATTTCCATTCACATTTCCATCAAATAACGCCAATTTTCTTCTATTATTTCCATACCCAACCCAAGAATCACACCTGTAACATACGAAGACATCAGTTAAACATTAAACATGCAAATAATACGTTATTAAACAAGGAGCGAATAGTTACCCACATCTAACAAAGATACTAAATCTTGTTTAACATGTACTCACGTGGATCAATGGTGACCTATGATAATCATCAGCAATCTATGTATTTCTATTCTGTGACTAGATATTTTCTTCATCTAATGTTTAAACAGTGTAAATAAAAAGAGACAAAAATTAAGATATTATTCATATAGATTGATATAATTTTTAATACTGAAAGTAGAAGAATAATTAAAATAAAAGATTCTAATCTATTATACATCGAGTGTATTTTACAAACAATCCAGCGTATAACATTTCGCTATTATTTTAAACTATTAAAAAATAACAAATACTGAATACCAAAATCAAACATTTAAATTATTCATATGTCTTTTTAATAAATTAATAATAGGGTATATCTTATAATGAACGACTTTGCAATACTACAACGAAAAATGTTCTATAGCAATTTAATTCGTTATAAGATATAACATTTTAATATTACGTTTTTCATTTAATATTTCAATATTATTCATTGAAATATAATTCTCTATATATACATAGATCGAAGAATAGGACCTATAATATCTATATGCTAAACCTCCTATGAAAACATCCAACTTTCTTACGGCGCGACGTGTATTTAACAACATCTCAAGCAAACAACGTCGGTCAAAGAATGCAAACGCTCCTTCGGAGGAGAGACACTTGCATCGTGTGAGTAGTTGCATCGCGGATGCATCCTAGCATCGTTAGGGGAAAGACTGATCCGCGAATCTCCGGCAACTCTAATCCCAGGTGGGGATGCAACACCCGTGATTTTCCAACTATATAAAGGCAGATGCACCGTGGATCCTTGGTATATCACGTATCGGTCGTCATTTAAGGACAAAGGGACAGTAAAGTCCACTTCGCACGAAGAAGTCTCTCGCCATGAAGACGGTGGGTTACGCGTTTGCATCTACAAACAAGAAGAATTCGTTCGGTGAATCCGTTTCGCGTTCTCTCTCGTTCGCTCTCAGTCAGAGAAGCAGTCAATGATTTCGGCCGCAGACACCGAAACTTTTTTTTCCTTTTCTTTTTTCTTTTTCTTTTTTTTTTTTTTTTTTTTTTTTTTACGTAACAGTGAAAGTGAAGAGGACTGTGACACTTGCGCGTGTGGCGATGTTTTTACGCACCGATGATCAATCATAATTTCACCGTGAAACGATAACGGGCCGTTGCGAATCTTGAGAAACGGACTTCAAGTTGGGAATTCACGTTCTGTTCATTAAAGTCGATCGTATTTCCGATTGTGATACGCAGTCTTATACTTTTCGCAGCTGAGGACATTCCTGTAAAAAGAAAATGACGAATGATTGAAAAATTGCACCAGAAGTTCTAGTTTCAGTTTTTCCACGTTTGAATTGTTAATTGCGTGAGACGAAATTTTAGGAGGATATTTTTGGACATACGACAGTTAAAACAGACAGTTTACCGAGAAAGGGCCCGTGGGTCTACAGACACATGTTTTTTCAAAAACATCCTCAGTTTAACATTCCGTTACATGTGTACTGATGTAATTTACGCGTTGTACATTATAAATAAGACATACCTCGGAGCATTAAATTCTCTTCGATATTCGTAATTGGAATAACTCAAGTGATAGAAGAATGAAAGAGATAGTAGAGAATTGTTAAAAAGGTCCGGGTTCGAGTCTTGACCAAACATACCAATCGGACGATTACATGCTGGTTACATAATGAAATCGTTGAGACGTCTTCGACAATAGTGACGAGAAATTGGACACAGATATACTATGCTCCGACATTCTTGTTTTTTAACGCTAAAATCACCAAAATGATCAAAATAAGCAGTTCTTTAATGTTTTTAACATTTTAAATAAAACCTTGCGTTTTTTGTCGTATCATAAATATCTTCTTATTTCTTGCACTTCTATTTGTCTGACATAAGTTTTATACTTTAGTCATCCATAGATCTAGTGTTAAAACACAATTTTATTGGAATAACATTTTGAATTGCAATATATTAATTTCTACAGATCATACTACAATATAGTCATAAATTAGTTTTAAAATTGAAAGAAGTAGAGACTAATTTTTAAACAATCATACTTCCAAATATTACATGAAATTACTAAAAAAAATTATAGTTTTAATAAAAATTGAATATTTCTATATAATGAAAATTGGTAGTTAAAATAGTGTAATGTTATTGAGCAATCTTTGTTTATACAGATCCTTATCTTCGTGACAGCGATAGTGGGAGCACTCGCTGCACCCCAAGCTAATCCAAATGAAATCACAATAATAAAGCAGGAGGAGCAGGACAATATAGGTGTAGGTGGATATCACTTCAGTTACGAACAGAGCGATGGCCAAAAGAGGGAAGAAACTGCGGAATTGAAAAATGAAGGAACTGACGACGAGTTCCTCGATGTTACCGGTAGCTTCTCTTTTACAGCGCCAGATGGTCACACTTATAGGTAAAAAGAAAACATTATAAATTAGTATATACTTCCATACAACATGAAAAAATTATATAAAGTTATATTAAATTAAATTATATATAATTGTACAAAGCTAATTGCCACATTAATACATTATTCACACAATAATACACTAATACACTTTTTCAGAAGAGAACATCATTTTCAAAATTATTAGAGAATTATTTTCATTACTAAAATTTTAGAATAACGTATTTGCATTTACATCGTTCTAATAAAATTTTTAATATAATTAAAATTATCGATTTCATTTGCAAAATTGTCCATTTCTTATTTATGCGTTATATTATTTGACAATATTATGAATATGATCCAATAACGCTTATATTGTGTTCTGGATCCTCTTGCAAAATATTATAACAATCGATAATATTACTAAATTAACAACTTATAAAAATAAAATTTCATTAATATTGTTAAGTTCAATTCCACAATACTAGATTGAATGTCGAAAATATATCTCTTTGCTCTAATAATTATTAGAGATATATCAAGTGTATAATTATTTGATTAAAGGGTCGATTACAAGGCTGACAAGGATGGATTTCACCCAACCATCAATCTCGTTTCGAAATAGGAAAATCTAAAAACTGAAGTTCCGCGCTATCCTTATCTAGGACTTTCCGACCATCGACAAATGCTAGTATAAGTGTATTAAAATATTATATACGTATTTTAAAATTGCGTGGCACGTGATTCACTGTTCAATAAGACCGATCATTCTCGAAAGTAATGATCGTCTGTGCAAAGTAATCAATTTGTTTTGTTTAGCATTACATATTATTTTTTTTTTTTTTAATGCTAAAATACATTCATTTCTTTTTTATTTTTATTAGTATCAAAATCACGATAATAGTAATACCAGTCATCAAAGGTGCATAAAGTAGAATGATTGTTCTATAATAATCAAATTCAATGAAAGTTTGAAAAGAACAATGAAATTAATTTTTAATAGCAAATAATATTATAAAATCTGTAAAAAAATTGAATACCATAATAAATGTCATTAGAATATTCATTAAAGTAATACACGATCTAATCTTTAAAATAAAGAAGGTAATAGATAAAGAAATGTCCATACAAACGTCCGTTTATGTAATACAAAATAATTACGACAGTGACATATTCTAATTGCATTTATGGAACGCGTGCCAACGCATCCAAACAAGTTATTTTAAATAGTTCACAGAAACTATTGATAAACATTTTGAACAAGAGGCGTTTCAAGTTCCATTCACGATCCATTGTGAAAGAGGCGACGACGAATCACTCATTTACAAGTTTCAGAATTTGTGTAAAAATGAGTAATTTTTTATACTTTTACTGTATGTATGTAACAAAACATCAACTGTGCAAATAAATATATACACAAATTAACATGTATGCGTTATAAATTTTTTACCTTTCTGAATATAAATACATGCAACGACACATATCTTTATTGACAATTTTCTTTTGATTATATGATCGCAATTTTAAGGATTAAAAAGTAAGAAAATGAAAAAAATTGATGACTGACCTTTTATTTTTGATGTTTAATGATAAAGTATAAAATAAAATTTTTGTATAGAAAAGTAAAAATTTTGAAATACAGAATTATTATGATTTGTTGGCAGTAATATAGCAATATTATTACAATAATACTTGTGTATACATATATATTTTTCTGATAATATACTTGGTAGTTGATATAATATACTATTATTTTCTTATTTACAATCTAATAATACTTAAAGCTGCTATTTAAGCATTGTAGATGTAATCTACAGTATAAATTTTAATCATATACAACTTTTTCATATAATCATATCAATTCATTATAATGCATTATAATAAATGAATGAATATTTTAAATCTTATATAATTTATATTTTTAGATTTGAATAACTAATATTTAATTTTTTTACGTATTTATTTTGTTTATATGTATTGTTTTATTTATGTATATATGATGATATTTTTCTTCTGTAAGGAATTAATTTAAATTATTTTATTATTGAAAAAAATACTTTTTTATCTATTCATCTCGACGAAAAGTACTTTACTAGATTACTTATTTGATTACTTGGTAATTATTTGATTACTTAGTAATTATTTGATTGAAATTATACTAAATCTATATTAAAAAGACTTTTTTGCTTTTTATTATTAATATTCGTATTATTAATTTTTAGCAAAGAATTTTTTTTCATGATTCATTAAATTTATAATAAAAAAATTTTTATTATAAATCATTGTCAATTAAAATTTAATTACGTTGTTTAGTATACACAAGTATATATTGCGTACGACTACATGTACGCATTATATTAATAAATAAGCGTACTTTAATACGCTACTATATTTTTATATTTTTGCATATAAACTATTATGATAATGCCAATGGTCCACTCCAAGTATGTATCAAATGTAGTGTTTTATTAAGTTTCGAACACCATTCCAACCTGTCTTCTTTTGTATCAGCTGATAAAAGATATCTAGAAATAAATGAAAATTAATTAATTTTATCATTAATCAAAGAAAATGTCTGTAAAATAGGTACCTAATTGTTGTTGTTGGTCCATTTCTAATCATAACTAAACTATCAACATCTTCAGGTTCTGAAGCTTTAGTTGTTTCAAGCAAAATGGTATTAGGACGAGCACAAATATCTCGAGAAATTAATCCTACATTGGTTGTAGTAACATCTAACATATATAACAATGGAATATGTACATTATGTTTAAAACTTAATATGTTGTTTTTAATAATAAATTAAAGCAATAAAAAATTACTCTGTAAATCCAAACTTCCAATTGGGGCCTTTTTTCGTTCATCATCAGGATATTTCCAATACGACAAAGTAGGGCCTTTGAGTAAACACCACCTACGATGCCAAGCTCCGAATCCAGATACATCTTCGAACATCGTAAGAAATCCTCTGTGTTCAACCGCTACCGAAAGTTCGCATGAAACATGCATTTGCAATTGACCTTCTAATGGACATTCTAATGGTACCTATAAATTGTCAATTAAAACATTAAAATTTTCATCTTGTACCAATGCTTATTATATTTACCTTATTCAGTGTGAATTGTTGTCGATGTATTTCTTTCAAACTGAAAATAACATAACCAGATAGCTGGAAAGCTGGAGACCTAACAGCAGATGGTCCAGCTGGACTTTGCACATTAGGCATTACTAACCGACTTTCTTGTTTTAAAAATTTCTTTGGAGTTTTATTTGCCAACTACAATATATTTTAAGTACACCGTATAATTTTATAATGAAACTTGATAGACTTCTATACATAAATACTTGCCTTTTTATTGGAATTACTGTTATTATTACCACATGTATTGCCACTATTGATATGGTACTTAATTTCATGTGGTAAGAGTTCTGGTTGTGTCTGTAACGAATATATTTCAATGGTAATTTTAAAGTCACTATACAAATCATTTAGTTTTAGCGTTGATGGAAATCGAAGACATGAGTCTCCAGGTTCTGCTATAACTATTGGAGTAGCAACTATTTCTTCTAAGTGTCGCATCAAACAAACGAAATGAAGACATGTACCTAAGATTTAAAATTAAAGAAAATAAAATTTTTAATGGAATTTATCTTTATCTTGTAATATTCTACTTACTAATTCCCATATTACGGAAATGATCTCGTTTAAGAGGTAAAGTAATAGCGGACACTGTTAAAGAACCACTTTCTTGTACTTCTGGCGATCCAGGAGTAACAGGTTTTAAAGAACCTTCTACTTTCAATCGTTGAATTTCATTTAGTGCAGCTTGTCTTCTATGAGCTATAATAGAAAATATATATTTTATGATATTTAGCTAGTGTATAATTCACGAAAATATTTATATTAAAAAACTAGATAATAACTGGCAACAAGCAACAATCTCTCTCCTTCAACCTGTTCCCTGGAACCATTGAATTCCACAGTAGAAGTACACAAATTCAATGCCTGACTTGCTTGACCAATAATTGTCTGCTGTTTGCATACTTCATCTAATAATTGTTTCACTTTTTCTTTTACTAAAATTGCTTCACTTTTAGTATCAAGTTTTGTCGTGTCAGAAATAGGATTAGTTGACTCTTTTGTTCTGGATATTATACGTACTGGTGTTTTTGGTGTCTAATATAATTTGAAGATATAAAAAAATTTTATTTCAAATTATAAGATTGTTATATTTATATAGCTTACTTGAGATTGTTGTCGTCTATAAAAACTGACACTACGTAATAATGGTTCACAATTTTCTCCATCTACAATATAAGGGTCTTCCTTTTTAGGAGATGTTGGAAAAACTTTTTTTATAGGTGAACGATAAGATGATCTTAAAAGATTAGTAAATAATTTCAATCATTGCAAGTATATACATTAATATTTAATTATCATTTTTTCTACCTTACCCTTCATTATGTTTAAAACTTATTAAAGTCGTTGATGGGTTTTTACCAGCTTTATTTAACTTAGGAGGAGTTGGTCCCTCTTCTATATAAGAGTTCTCATTATATCCGTCTTGTGATGCAAGACATTCATCTAAATATTCATCCATTTCATCCAATACTGAAATATCGGAAGTTGTGCTATCTGGATCTGGATCAATCGATCTCTATAATTGTATCATTGAAATATTACGATAATAAATAAATATAACTTTATTATCCTATATTGAGTAAGTTAATTTGAAATATTTATTATACCTTTTTGTTTAGGAAAGATTGCTCATTAACAACACGTAAAATACTTCCAAGACTAGTATTCATGTTTCCAGTTTCTTCTTCACTGTCAGCTTCACTTTCATTATCCTACATTAAAATCAATATGTAATAATATCATATTCATATTTTTAAAAATAACTTACCTGCACGTAATATTCAGCCTCTGTAGCAGTTTCTGTCTCTGTAGCAGTTTCGTCATCTAAAGTAGCAGTCTCTGCTTCTGTACTGTTAACTGTATACTCTGTATCCGTTTCTGTTTCTGCACTATTTTCAATTTCGGAAAGATTAGGATAGATATATCCAGGTTTAGGTGGAGCAACACGAATGCGTTTAATATCAAACGCTGCTTTTGTCTGTTGTGTTGTTTTTGTTGAACTACTTACAACTTTGAAATAAGACATTAAAATGAACTACAAATAAAAATATTTATAAATATATAATATTTATGTATATAATTTATACCTTGTCTTTTAATTGGTGAATTTTTATTCTGATTTAAGATTGATTTCTCCCTAGAAATCTGTGATTGTGGAGGAGGTGGCGGAGGTGGTGGTGCGCTGTGATCCTATAAAAATAATATTTAATATGTTCAGTATTTTCCATTAGAAATATATTTGAAAACAACATAAAAATAAATATTTGTTTACAGGCGCAGGCGTCGGTTTTACTGGACAAACTGGAGAATTTTTAGGCGAATTTGATTTTCCTTCACTACTTTCACTCGTTCTAATACATGAACCAGCAGCTGCTTGTACCATTTCTTTATTTCTATTAAAACGAGAGCGTAACACATCTAATTCACGTTGTCGTTCCAGATAAGTGTTATGTAAAATATTATTTTCTAACTCTTGCACATTTAAACCTTGTTCAAATTTTTCTCGCTGAACATTAACAGCATTATTAGGAATATCAGTTTTAAGTCGTTCCTTTGCTGTAACGGAATCGAAATATTGAACTGTTATAATTAAATAATAATAATCCATATGTTTATGTAATTAATTTTTAATAGCAAAGATACCTCTACTATTTGGATGTAGTGTCGACGAATTATCTTTTTCTTGTAATTTTTTTGGAGGTATGGACATAGCAAGAGGTGCCTTGGGTAATAATGGTGCTTCTCCTTTATTTTTCTCAAAAAGTGCCATTCGCTCAGAAAGTGTCATTTGAGTAGGGTCTTTCTCTTTTGCTTTAGTTTCTGTATTCTTAGATTCAAATAAGGAAGCTTTGCTTAATACTGAACCTGGACTAGACTGAGCAGGACTTTTAGGAGAGCCATTATAACCAAATCTAGGTGTCAATCGATTATTATTTGTGTTTGGTGTTATATTTCTTGATGTTTTTTCTGGAGTATTAGAATTTTTGTTATCAATATGTTTTGATAAATTTTCTTTTTTATCTTGTTTCTCTTCGCAAATTACTGTAACAGTTTGTTGATTTTGCCGAAGATGTTTAGGTGGTGAATTCAAAGAACCCTCATCTTTTCTCTGAGAACAAGTCTTATAGTCATATACAAGGCGACTATCGCTTTGTGTACGACTAAAGCCTTGAGCCTCCTGTAAATAGTATTTTAATCTAACAGATTCAATTACTTGAAATAAATTTTTTCCTTTATCTTGAATACAATTATTAGTATGAAAAAAAAATAAAAAAGTTAAATGCTATAAATATGTTGTCTTTTTTTCTAATGCGTATATATTACTTCACAGAAAACTTTTGGAAAGCTTTAGGCATATACAATAAAAAAATTATATACAGAAATAGTATATACTTACTATTAATAGAAATTACTTACTAGTGTTTCCAATATAGTTTTATCCCATTTCAATTGTTTTGTAGAAGATTGTTCTTTCTTAGAATTAGTACCTTTACTATATCTATTTCCCTTGTTATATCCACTTGTGCTTGGTTGTGGCTCTGGGATAGATTTTACTTGTTCATTTAACTTTGCTTGTATTCTGTCTGCTTTACTATTTAGTGGTTTGGCCTATAAATGATACACACTAAAATTATTAGTCTGAAATATATTAATTAATAAATAATATACGCAAACTATGGATAATTTATTTACCAAAGTTGGGTGTGAAAGATCATCTTCCCAGTTATTAATTGTTGAAGCAAGAGCTGCTAATCTATCAAGTCTGGCTCCTCGTTTGGATGATTTTTGTTCAATAACTTCTTCTTCTGCATTAAATTTTTCTTCTGTTCGATGAATAGGAGAACTTAGTTGTTTACTACTGTCATCTGTTAAAAAAAAAAAAAGAGAATATGTTGTATGATGTGTTATGTTATAAATTGCACTTCATTAAATATATTTATAAAAAAAATATATAATTATTTAAAATAAGAATATATTGATGCTTTCAAATTAATTCAATATAAAATATAACATAACTCTCTAACAAAACAGTTGGGTTTATCACATATACACTATATAGAATATATATATATCAAAGTAAAGTAGTGGAAGAAACCAGTTTGAATCAAGTTGTGTGGGTGTATTATACAATGTGACTTACCAGAATACAGTTCGCCAAGCCTCTGTAATTTTGACTTCACATTGCACAGTCCAATGTTTCCATTTTCTTTGTTTGTATTTTGATTATTTTCATTAGTAACATTTTTGGATATAGATTTTCGTGGAGACTTTCCTGAAGATGTATTCTCAGTTGATACTTTAACAGGAGATTTGGTTGGTGTTTTAGTTTTGGAAGCTTAAAATGAAAAGATTTTTCTTGTTTAAAGCTGTATTTCACAATGTTATAAAAAGAAGTTATCAGAATTTTATTTTATTCTAAATAAAAATAAATGTAAAAAAATAATATATTAGATACTGATACCTGCAACCTGAGCTAAAATAGTATTTGCGTCTTTTAAAGGGCTACGCCTTTTTTTTATATCATGTCCTGCATTTGATAGTTGAGTATCTAATTTTTCTCTCCTTGCTCTAGCACGCTCCAACATTCTCTGTATAATTAAATCAATTTACTATTACTCCAAAATGTTGATGGATAGAAGTCATTTACTTATTAGTATTAATATTATTTCGTCATTTAGAACTTCATTACAATTATAAAAAAATTAATCATGAAATTATTTTTAAAAAAATGTGTATTATGTGTTAAAAGATAACAAATAATGCATGTAGTATAAAAAATATTAAGTAAAATTCATAAATAAATAACATTTTAATTAACAAAAATAGTATTTGAATCCTCTCGCTCACTACTGCTGTATTTTCGCATTGCAATTGAAATCTTACCTGAGTGAAAGGGTCCATTGTATGATAAACAGAACTATCCAAATTTCAATCGACGTTCTATAATTACTTTTAGAACATCAACCAAGTATATTTCTTAAGTTTACTATGCTAAATTTACTAAAATCGATGAGATGAATTATTCAAAGAAATAGAGTACTTTTTTTATTACGCACATAAGGAGTCACTTTCAACCGTTGAATTTAAACACAACCGCCATAGTAATCAAACGCGTGCGAATCTCTACAAATGACAGCTCTCACTTTCAAACGCTTTTACAATAATATTAATTGTATGACAATACAAATTCACGATGAATGTTTATCGTTTCAATGACAATGATTTTATGCAGTGAAAGTAATGCAGTATATGAAAAATGTTTTGCACAATTCAAATGACAAGAAGCGTCATGGAGCGCCCAACCGAAGATCTTCGTGGGATTGGAGCAACTGCAGAGCTATAAACATCATTAAACCAGCGCCTGAAGACGGGTAGCGTACGTTTGCGTAGGATTTGAAATGAAGGCTTCCCATTGGTCGATAAAATAAAAAGATGTTTGCACGGCAAGAACTTCTTTTTTTAACTTGACACATGTATCTTGTAAAATTCAGCTTTATTGAACATTAGAAACTAATATGCATAAATAAGAGCAGATAGCAATTGATAAAAAAAATTTTTTTATTAAACTGTTACATGTCATGCTTCGTTGAATGAACTTGAAGACTTCTGTGCTTATTTTTATATTATTCAGAATTTTACAAATAAATTTAATCTCATAGGAATATGCCACATTTTATGAAGCTTTATCTCTTAAACGTGAGATGATTCATCCCCGGTATCAGCTGCCATAGCTTCACGATTTTCATACGCCCAAAACCCGTGAAATTCTATCAAAATACTGACCATTGTATCACCTTGTCCACTAAAAATTACCAGTATAAAATTAAAATAAATTACAGATCTTTTGTTTTTTCCTAAAAGAATAGTATTTCTATACTATTTACCAAGATAATAAATCTTGTAATGTAATTTTACATGGATCTGCTGGTTTTACCATATCAAATATTTCATCTTTAACATCTTCAAAACTTACTGGTTCTTGACCATGCATTGTCATTTGTTCTTGTATGGCCTAGAAAACATATTTGATTGTTAGAACTAACAAAAACACATGCAATTTTACATAAAATATAAATACACATACACGGAAAAAATAATTAAGACAGAAAGTATCTAAATAACCACGATTATTAATATCAAGAATTCTAAATAAATAATGTAAACTTTGTGGTTCGTGTCGATTTTCCAACGCTAACACAAAGTCTAGATATGTTTTATAATCCATTTCTCCTTCATAAGTTAAACATTCTTGAAACACTCTTTCCAAAAATACTCCAGTTAATGTTCCTGTACCATACCTGTGAAAAAAAAATTTTGTAAAATTATCATGACTATATCCAATTTCTTGAATATTATTATCTGATTTAAATTACCCTGCAAGTTCTTCTTTGTTGAGCATTCCATTATGATCTCTATCAAGATTTAAATACTGCCCATAAACTTTAAGAGCTGATGGTGCTGAAAACCAATTTGCTTCTTGCAAGTCTTTAGGTAAATCTTCATCTCTTAATTCTAAGAGGTCATCAAGAAAACTACATGCTAGAATATCCTGTATTCTAACTCTGCCAGTTCTTAGGGGATCAAGAAAAAATAAAAATTTCCTTACTGCTGTACAAACATAAAACGAATGAAATGATTTTTCAAGTCCTTCAAGCTGAGGTAATGTTGGTATTAATTCTAAAATATAGTTCTCTAAATCCTATAAAAAACAAACAATACAAATCCATGTTACTTGCAATTATAATTTATATTAATTTAATTAAAATAGATATAATGATGACATTTACTGATTCTCTAAGGTATCCCTGACCAGTAACATCATATAAAGAAAGTCCAATTCTTGTTTGGTGTAACCAAACTTTTCTCATAACATAATTAAATAGTGCCATTATACTAATCCTACCATGAGGATCACCTTGTTGCAGTTTCGCAAATACAACTGCAGTAAAATAAGGACTGCATTTTGTTCCAGCTAATTTACCAACTTTCTTAAAATCTTCATAATTAATTAATTGCTCTTCTCCTGATAGGGGTGGGCTATGATGTTTATCTAATAATACCCACAATGCTTTAAGTTCATTATTATCTAGCAATTGTCGTGAACGTCTTTGCAAAAATAATGCTCGTGTTTCTTCTCGTAATTTTTGTGGCAAAATTTCATCTTCCTTTGGCAGCTGAAACATACAATAAAATGTTTAAAAATAAATTACTCGCGGATCTCGCATGTTTTATATTTGTACACATTACCTTAAAATAAAATTTGGGAATCACTTTATAAGTTAAATCTTTATCTTTTGCTTTGGCACCCTTCCATTGTTCATATATCTTTTGAAAATATTCATCCTCCTTTTCTTCATTTTTTTCGGAATTTACTTCTGCTGTAAAAACTCGTGCATATCATATAACAGTAGTGTTTATTAGTATATAAATATCAATTTTGATCAATATTTACATTTATTCGTTGCTGCACATTTTCGCAGTATTGTCTCTAGCTCCATTTGTTTTTATTTTGAATAAGTCGTAACTAAGGTTAGATATAGTCATGATCTTTACACAAAAACTGCACACAAACTACATTTCACCTGATTACAATGTAAACATGATAGTGTACAATGAAATCAAATTCATTCATGAAAACTCATTCATGTTATTAGTAGATATAAACACTGTTATCTGAATATGTAATTACTTTATGTATACATAAATATTATCACAATTAAATTTATTAAAAAAATATATTTAAGCTGTGTACTTGTTTAATTTAACCAAAAATTACCAAATTGTTATTCTGGATTAATTAATTAACAAGGTTTATATTCAAAACATTGATATTTAATTAATTCAATATAAAATAATATTTTTATAAATATTGTTTTTAAATTAAATTTCCTTGATTGTTGCATCTTGAATCCCAAAGTCTTGAACAATTATTTTATTTCTATTTATTTCATTATATAAAGGATTTCCTTCAAATGTTATTTCTTCTAAATCTTTTAGTAATGATAAATGTTGTATTTCACTATCATTCTAAAATATAATATTTCTCATTGTTAAATATATCTATTCTAATTTATTTATACTTACTGCTAAACAATTGCGAGCGATATAAAGTTTCCTTAATTTTTTAAATGATTTTGTAAATTCCAAAGATGTTAGTTTATTATTTTCAACAGATAAAAACTCTAGATTATCATTTTCAATAAAATCTTTTACATTTAATATCTCAATAGCATTGTTATCCAAAGTTAAGGATTTCAAAGTAGAACAGTCAGTTATTTCTAAATTGGTATAAGATTACAATGAATTGTTAATACGTATAGAGTATATTAATTATTTTAATGATATAAAATATTACCATTGATATCTTGAAGATAATTATTGTTTAAAAATAGATGTTTGATCACTGGTAATTTTTCTTTAGTGATATTTATTACTGACTTGATGCAATTATGATCTAAAAATAAAGTATATAGTTTCGAGAATATACAAATATTTTCACAATCATTGTCATTAAACGCTTCAAGACAATTGTAACTTAGACATAATGTATGTAAATACTTAAAGGAATGGAGACCACATAAAGAAGTTATTCGATTTTTACTTAGATCTAAACTTTCTAATTGTGGTAAAATTTTTGCAGAAAGATCCACCTAATGAAAATTTGATAAATTATAGATACAAAATTTTTATTATACTATAAATAATAACATACTTTTGACAAGGAACAGTCAGTTAAACTCAATTGTATAATATTTGTAAGGTAATCTGCCTCATATATTTTATTTAATACATACTTGTCAAATTTATTTCCAAATATATATCTTGCTTCAGAAATATCAGATTTCCTTACGTATTCTCCAGAAATATACTACTAGCAAAATTATAGTAAGCATAAGTATTCCTATGATATCTAAATATTTATATATTCAAAAAAACTAAACATTTTACTTACTTCAATGTTACTCAAGTGAAATATAATAAATTTTTTATATAACGTATTTCTATTTATTGGATTATTGCAAAAATCAATAATATGCAATGTTTGCCAGGTTTTAACATTATCTATCTGTGATATATTTCTTATTTCATTATTTCCACAGTAAAATTCTTGTAATGTATGAAATGATCCCATTAATTTCAAATTTGTGATAAGATTGTCGGTTAAATCTAGATATTTCAATGTTGGAAAATTTTCCTGAGTAAAATCATTTAAGTTTGAAATAAAATTACTTCCAAGATTCAATTTAATCAGATATTTCAAAGGTTTTGTAAAGGGAAATACAGATAATAAACAACACGTAACACAAAGTTCTTGCACATTCTTTACTCTCTTCAAAACGTTTAACGCTGCAATAACATTGTGCGATATGTGGATGTATCTTGTTTTTTCTACATTTTTCTTCTCTAGTAATTTTAACTTCTTCATACTTTTTAATGTATCGTGTTTCAAATAAATCAATTTGTTATGCCTTTTATTATTTATTTTGCACATATTAAATGCACATGGATAATAACTTTGAGGTAAAATAAGATTTTCACATTTACAATTATTAATATTCTGTAATTTTGGTAAATATATGTGTAATAAGTATTCTATTAATTGAGGATCAGTAACATCATTAAAATGATTGTCATATATCTTTAGTTTGTACATATTAGACATATAAGTTTTAAAAATACTAATGCATTGAAGGCAATGCATTAATAAGTTCCATGATATGTCCAATTCTTTTAACATAGGTAAAGTTTCTTCAACATGTAATACTCTTATATTATTAAAACTTATATTTAGTATTTGTATATTTTTCATAAACCTTGAATTTGGAAACTCATCTAATTGATTATAAGAAATGTCGAATTCTCTCAAATTAGGCAAATCTAAATCAATATCAATTGAATTTATATTTTGTTTAGAAACACATATTTTTACAAGATTGTATATTTCCACTTTTCTATCATAACTAATACACCGTTCAATATTAGAACTGGATAAACATTTAAATATTATATCATTTACAGTGCACGTAATTATGCTATTTTTATATTCTCCTTTCTGTGGAACAATTTGTACATTATTTCTCATTAATGAAACTTTTAAATGTTGTAAAAATTATTGAAGTTAAATAGAAATAATTAAAATAATTACTTTCGTTAATTCATGCAATATATACTCATACTCTATTACGAACATAGGATTTTTTATGTTTTCCTTTGTCAACTTAAATATTTGGCATATCTCATTTGAATTATTTTCATAATCTGTATATTTGATGTGCAAGCAGTCATGAACATTATCTATTCTATGTAAAAACATTATGTTTTTTATATGAAAAACACAAAAATTAACATTATTGTTATTACTTTTCAGTTGACTTGAAAATTGGTGTTTGTACAAGTACACAAACACGTATTTTTTCGCAAGTATTACTTAAGATATTTTTGTCTTTCTTTATTGAGAAAACTTTATTTAACCAATCACAGTCTGCTGCTGCCAAGCAATTAGTTACCATCATTTCTTCCTATTAATTAAAATATTTGTTAATTTATTTTTAGGTGATATAAAATTTTATTTCTTATAACAAAAAATATATAAGTACTTCAATAAATAAGTCAGTTTGAAAAAAATTAAAGGGCCATTTCTGAATATCTGTTACCCCAGGATGAGCTAAAATTTTTAAAATCATGCAGTCGCATTCATCTGATAATAAATTTTTGTTTTTGTAAATATTTAATATATCAATTTCTTTATTGCTTACTTTTGTTACTTTATGTAATCTTAAATCTATTATACCTATGCTGTTATAATAAAAGTTATTATAAAAGTTTTATTGCATAAATATTTCTACTAAATACTCTAATAATTAGAAGTATATTTGACTTACTCTTTCATAACTGGACATAATGATGCTTGCAAAAATTGTTTACATAACTGAATAACTGTATTTTCCGAGGTATCATTGTATTCAACAAAATTTATATTTCCACAATAATTTATACTAATTAGCAATTGCTGATGCAGAATCTGATATATAAAAGATATTATCATTTAATTTCTATAAATTATTCACTTTAAATAATTAAAAGAAGAAAAAATTGAAATACTTATTATACTTTAAATTGCAACATTAGTTTTTCTCTCATTTCTTTGAGTTGCTTTTTATTTAATTCCATTTGCAACATTATATTTTCCGATTCATTATATGTTTGCATTTTTAAATAATTTTGATCATTCTGTTGTAATAAATAGAAAATAATTTAATAATAATGATATTATTCCATATATAAAAATTAATTAAATTGAAGCATACCTTTTCAATTTCAATCGCGTATAACTGATTTTTGGAACAAAGCATTTCCTTTTCATATTTCTTATATTTACCTTTCAATAAACTCAAATATATGTTTAATTGTTTATGAAACAATACATTGTAATATATTATTTTTTTTCTAGAAATAAAACTTAATTACTTAAATTTCAAATATTTTATTATGCTGTTAGGAGAAATTTGCGAACAAACTAAAATAAGTAAATACTTGAAAAAATAATTGATCCAACATCTTTCTTTTTCACATATTTTGTAATGATCTAATTTTTTTAGATGTGGAAGATAATTAATAGCATATATGCGATAATTGCAAAATGTTATCAAAGGACAATCTCCATATAACGGATCCGTAAATACTAATGAATTTAATTTTTGCAATTGTGATAGATATCTTATATCCTTGTAATTGAAGAAAGTATATTAATATACAAATTAATATTCTTATACTTAATATTCAAATACTCTATATACCTTTATAAAGTATAAGGGATTTCCTGCCAAATTTAGACTGCGTAGTTCAGACTTTTTCCAAGATATTTTATTTATTCTTTCTAATTTATTGTTAGCCAAATTAAGCTCTTGTAACCACGTTAATGTACCCAAATTCTATATAAATTAGATATATATTATTTAATATAAGTCTTTTATAAATATATTTAAGAAATAAAAATTTTTGTTTAAAAATAATATAAATGGCCATACCTCAAGTTTTTGTATATTGTTTCCTGATAGGTACAAAACATTTAAATGTGAACAAACTTCTAAATTTGGTATGCGAGATATTTCGTTGGAATACAGATAAAGTTTCTTCAATAAACAATTTTCTTTGAAGGATGGTACATCCTAAATAAGACAAACTCCAATCTATTATCGCATTGATTATAATTCAGTTTGTATTTTTACCTTGATACCACATTCGACAATCCATAATTCCTGCAATTCCATTAATTGTGAAATTGCACTGAAAGAACTAATATCTCGTTGACCAATTATTATCAACGTCCGAATATTTTGCTTTGCAAATAATAATTTTTCGATCGATATAATATTAGAGTAGAACAAACACAATTCACGTTTATTATTATTTTTCTTCTTCTTGCCTAAGAATATAATTAAAAGTTGTTAAAAGTAGTCCAATCTTTTCAATATATTTTTATTACCTTCGTTATTCATAAAATTGTCCATTATCACATTTACGATTAATCTTTATTTCCAATAGCAATTGTTTCGAATTTCATCTTTTCCTATTTAAATATATATATTCAATAATTTTCTTTAAGCAAATAAATGGAAATACATATAAAAATTGAACGGAAAAAATAAATGTAATAATAAAAATAATTAATACAATTATTTACGTTGCACATTACGATTTCATTTTTTCTCTTTTTTATTTAATACTTGCATTATGTAGTTGCTACACAATTTTTGTGTCAATGTAGACAAAAAAGATTATGAAATCATATAAATATATACATAGAACATTTGGAGTACCACACGATACGTAAAAATTACAAAATGTGTATCATTCTATATTAATTACAATGGAAATATTATATTTAATCTAGGAACTAAATATAGTATTATAAAACAAAGTCAATTCTCCTATTCTTATATATTGTACAGTTATATGTAAATGTGATTATGATTATGATATACCCTGTAGAACTTAGGCATTTAAATGTATAATACTTTTCTGGAAATGTTAAAGTTAATGAAACAAAACGATTAAATACGATCGAAATGCCTAAGCAATACATTCAAGCATCTCCTACAAATATCAATGTTTTATGTTTGATAGATAATCAACGATGAGATTTATATACATTGTCACTTCGTAATATGTACTTTAATATAATACCTCAAAGCCATTGGGTCATAAATATATTATTCTTTTTATTCTATTTGAACTACTTGAAACATGTTGGTGATAGGAACTTGTAATTCGATTGTAATAAATTTTTCTAATGTTACAAATGTCATTCAATTTGTAATTATTACGAAGTACATGCAAATCTCCTGTAATGAATGAAACATAGAACTGAGAGCGTTGATATTTCGTGATTGGATCGAGTCAAATTATAATCTGATCTGATCTAACTCGATGCAAATTGTTACATATATATATAACTAAACATGTGTAAAACTAACAATGAGAGTAAATGTAATTAAATTTGACATGATAATATAAAAAAGAAGACTTTATTTATGAGTCATTAGCTCCGAGGTGTATATTATCAAAATGCAGGAAATAAAAATTAAAAATGTATTGCAAAAGTGTCTGTGATATTTTTATGTATCTCATATGACTACAGTTGAAGCATCTACCATGGTGAAATATACTTAAAATATGATAATTCGAGAGTTTTTAACAACTGTGAAGTTTATATTGAATACTGTATCTAATTCGTATGAATGTACAAAAAAACTTCTGGACTCTGCAACTAAGCGTTCATCAAGAATCTCCTTTATTATGACTTTTAAAAAAGTTCTTTAATTATATCTACTTACCTCCTTGTACAAAGTTGGTCGAACAGACCTGTGCAAAAATTTCTTCCATTTTTTTTGGACACCTACACATGATTGACCAAATGTCATTTCGTATTGAGCGCCCAGATTTAATTTCATATCTTTTCGTATTTTCATGACAAAGTTGTATAAATGTAATGTTTCGTATGCGAATTTAGTAAGTGTATGAAAATGAATGAGAGAAAGTTTCTTATTGTATATAGCCAGATTTAAAGATCTCATATTCTTAGGCCCACAGATACTGTCAGATTCTTTGCTTGTTCAGTTGTTTGTGGCATTATTTTTAATCCCTGTATTTAATTACAGTTATAGAAATAAAGAAAACGACATATGTATAAAAGAAATTGCTCGTTCAGAAAGTTCATACATATCTGTTTTTTAGGAAAAGTATAAATATCAGTACATAAATACCTAAAACATAGTGTAAACGTAACAATAGGAAATAATATTCTAGTAACAGCAGGAAAACGATGAAATTTCACATTTTACGAAATGCGTTAAATAATGAATCCTAAATAAAAGAAGTTCACATCTTTTTTTTGTATTATTTAATTTGTTAAAATTTGTATCAAGATATTTTACGATCTCTCACTTTACTGACATGATGAGATGACAATTTTTTTTTTTTTTTTTTTTTTTTTTTGATTAAAAGTACTGCTTCGAAAATGTAAGACTTTTGTTTTAAATACTGTCCAAAATCTACTGTCGTATCGGTTACATTTCACACTAACACCCAGATATATGTCTATCATAAATAACCAGTGGAGCTACGGTAACTTATTTTTTGCGTTTCATTTGGTAGCAGTTTCTAAGCCGTTAGAATACATAGAAATGTCAAATGTATAACAAACTTATCGGTTGACCCATTTCTTCGCCGATTCTGTCCAGTTGGATTCATTTTCATCCTCCTTCTCTCCGTCTGCTTCTTCCCTTTCGCCTCTTTCTTGTTCTTGCTCGCTGGATGGGGTGGCCGATGGCGTTTGCGAGATATTAACATTACGTGCGCGTAATTCAGCTAGAAAATCATTTTCTTGCTGATAACGTCGCTGAAGCTCTTCTCGCCAAGAGTTTCCGCCGCCGCTACTATCATCACCATCCTCGCCAGCCTCGAAATCTGAAGATAAGGAAATTAAATTTACAAGTTAGTTTGTAATTGCATAAATTCAATACTTTTATAAATTATAGAAATTAATTTCTTTTTAGACGCGTAAATTAATTTTAATATTCTGATCTTTTGGTTTTTCTTTACGCAAAAAAGGATGCTAATACCTATAAAATTAATGTTGTATGTATGTATATACTACATCTACTTAATGAAGATGTTTAATTCTAATTAATTCTAATTAAATTCTAATTAAATATTAAATGCTGGATATTTGTTTATATCGATACTATTATTTACAACAATGAAATTAAAATGAATTTCTACAAACGAACATATGTTACAAACATGTATAAAAATGGAACAATAATCGATTCAACTACTTCTAGAGAAAATGACAAAACGTAGGTTCTTAACTAGAACGAAAATGTACCTGATATTTGTAATTCGCTATAAATGCTTTACTTTCTCAAATAACAGACACCTACGTTTACCAAAATGTTTACTTAATATAGTAATTAATATATATATGTATTTATGCAAAAAAAGCATGTGACATAATTATTTACTAATGCTTGTGAGGATGTAAAAAATGACGAGAATGTTGAAAATTTGAACAAACTCTTACCTAACGGCTTTCTGATGTTAATTCGGCCAGAGTTGTGAGAATGATCCTCCTGGTCTGAGTCTGCAAGGCACCAGGATACATTCACAGGGGGTGCATCACACACATTCCACAACACGTCTAAAGTGTCATTTGTATACGAAAATATCTATCTTTTCGCCAAAAATTTTAATACTAATGGAATATTTTATATAAAATATTATATAGAAATTGATATACTTAAATCTTAATGTCATATTCTTATGTAATTATTATAATATATAATATTATATCTTTTTACTCTAAAACTTTTACAATATTTAAGACAAAAGAAATAATAAGTTTGGTCACATGTAACAATAAAAAATGAAATGAAAAATTGTTTTTATTTTATAGTAAATGCAAGAATAGGCATTGCATAAATTGAATTTGATTCAATTGCAATTAATTTTCATATTATTTCTAAATCATAAATAGAATTATCATTTATTTTAGAAAGAGCATTTGCTGTTTTACGTGTAGTGTAGTCTGTGCTATTTCTACACTAAAATTTGCTAAATCTATACTAAATAAGAAAAAATAAGAGTTACAACAGGCAAATTGTGTAAAGAAAGGCAGAAACTAAATATTTACATCTGTAAGTAAGCTGTCAATATTGAGTAACATATATGTATAATATATATCTTAAAAACTTGCATAAAACAGTGTATAAAAATATTTTGAATTTCTAAAACAAACTTAAAAAAATCAATATGAAGATATTCAGATGTGAATTCCCAAAATAAAATTTTCCATTTCTTTTTTATAAATTTGCCAATTGAAATAGTTATTCAAAAATACTGTAACAAATTAATATATGTACATAAAAAAATGATACATCATTGTTTTTGTAAATATTAAATACGATACGTAATTATTTATTTTACATATAAATACTTATAAATACTTATAAAAATCATTTTCCAAGAATATTAAAACTTGAATATAGTTTAATTTATATTTCGTTTTAATATAAATACATGATGTATGAATTGTATTTACCTTGCATTGCATGTTTAGATCCATAATAAATTTATAAAATTTTGTTCACTAAAAATGGGTAGGGAAATGCATTATTACATGCTATAAAATCTAACGATGTGATAGAAGAAAAATACTGCCAAACATGCCTGTTTACACTAATATGAACAACAGTATGAGAAAAAGATGTACATGTATGTACGAAAAACATTTACTTGAAACAAGTTATTTTGTATTACCATAAATTTTTCTTATGATCAAGTGATTATTCAAAATAACATGAACGAAACAAGAACATACAATACTGATAGGAACTTTTAATATCTCAATATTTTAATTAATATCTTTCCATTAATGAATTTACATAACAGTACGTTAGCTTTAAACGTATGAGATTATATGAATTAATTGTTACCTCCTCGAGTTGGCTATAAATTTTTTAATTTTATAGGGGCTTATGATTTCTATATCTTACACCTAATCCAAATATACAGTTATCGTAGGCCTAAAATGATAGCTAAATACAAGTTTTTGTGCCAGTTTGAACTACCAAAGTATTTTGCATTCATTTCTGATGCAAAGTATGTTAAAATTTGTAATACAACATACCCGAATTCAATTCCCTCACGAGTGTCGACATGGCATTAGTAACACTGTCAGCAGCTACCAATAAGTCATTTCGTAAGGATCGGCCCAAGCTATTATTCGCACTGCTGGAACCACTTCCTGGCAAGCTGTTTGTCCTGAACGCAGACCTGACATCGAAAATCTCTATTTTCTTTGCATAAAGCGACTTCCAAATAAAAACTAAGTCAAAGTCGTGACATGCCACGCTTATCGTGCAAGCATCTAGGGATGAAAATTTTTCATGTGTCTTTACAATGAAATCAAATGTCAGAATATTCGCAAACCTTAAATTAACAGTAGACTAGCAAAAACATGCATTATGAAAGTTTTATAAAATAAATTTTATTTCTTTAAATTTATAATATGTGTCTTTTGTGTTTTAATCATTATTTTTTACATATTACTTCTTGAAGTTTCAGATATTTATGTCTAATGTTCTTTATTGCAACATTTTATTCTAACTTTTGAAAAATATAATTCTAACTTCGACGAAATTTTAGATATTATTAAATTACCTATATAATTAAACTTATTAAGTAAATATATTTTGTAGACTTCATAAGAATACCTTAAAATATAGATGAGAGAATATGTGCGACTAAAACTAAAAAATAGTTAATACGTAAAACTATTTTAATTTATTAAAAAAAAAAAATAATATTGGAAATAATTGTACAATTCTATATAAAGGAAAGTATAACAACATTTTTCTAATATACAGTAAAACATTTCAACATGCTCTTTAAGACACATTAATATCAGTTGTTGCATTCTATATAAATACACATGCCTGTAATATTTCACAAATTAACTGCAATGAAAGAAAATTAAGATATAATCTATAACATAAAACTATAAAAATTCAATAGAGCCTAAAAGCATCTCAAAATGGCAAAAAGCAAGGACTTATAAATATAATAATCTTTTAACAAAATTGCAATCAAAATTTATAACGTAATCAATATAGGAATATTTTAAAATATAAAAATTGATTATTCAACTAGTACCAAACTTATTCCTGTTACTAGCTGATCAATAGAACATTCTCATTAATATTTGCATGCAACAATCAAAGGTGTGAGAATTGTGCTGATTCTTTGCGTAAAGTGCAGCTATGATCTCATTATAACTAGCACTGTGTATTTAGAAGAAATCAATTTTAAATAAATGTATATAAAATAGAAAGAGGCATAATAAGTAGTGTTATTTTTTTAAAATTATAAATATGCTGTAAAATATGACTAATTTCTTCATACAACTTAAACATAACTTCTTAAAATTATATAATAATGACTGTTTTATATATGGCGTGAAGTGTACAATAAATGTAGGCAATATATAAAATTTTGTTATTCATATAAAAGTAATTTCCTTTAATATTTAAGTACGTTAGAGATCTTTGTATAAATTATTCTTATATAAGAACTGGACAAATCTATCAACATGAAATATTACTAAAAAATATTAACAGAAAGAAGAAACGAATTTTTTCTTCTTTTTATAAATATGGTATGCATTTAAAATTGATCAATGCATATCTAAATATTTCTTCAAATATAATTCTCAGCTAAATTCAAGAACGATTTTTAAATCATTCTATAGTATAATAAAACAGTATTTTATACAATGATTGTGATTTTTTATTTTTCTTTTGCTGCCTTGTGTCTTTCTATCTTTGATTATTTTTTTATTGATTTCTAACAGATTTTTCATATGCCCGCCTACCTTACGTCGCCTCCAACACATGATAAGTTATCTGGAATAGGATTTTGTATAGTTCCCAGCATGGTATTATTGGTTACACTCGCCACTGATGTTGTTGGAACAGGATTCTGATAGCTTTGAGACATTTGTTGTTGACTTTGGGATTGCTGTTGTTGCTGCTGTTGTTGTTGCTGTTGTTGTTGTGGTGTTGTAGAAAGTGGACCACCTGGAGTTGGCGGAGCTGATCTACTACTTGGTACTGCACCAGGAGGTAAAGGTGGTGATTTTGTACTTCGTGGTGAACTATTTGGTGTTGATCTTGGAGATGCTTGGTGATTCTATAATAATGCAAAATTTTGAGTATTAATGTTATGGTATTATGATAATAAAATTAAAATGTTAAAAGAAGAATTGTAAATTTTTCTTAAAACAATACCTTTAACATTTTCATTAAACCTTCTAGCTGCACCATTAATTGCCTTCTAGAATCTTGTAATGTTGCTAAATGAGTTTCTAATTCGTCTTTTCTTTGCCTCAAGGCTCTTAGTTCTGACATAAGTGCAGGATTTTCCAAACCAGCTGCTTCTATTTCTTGTTGTCTCCTACAATTAAAGTCAATGTTGTAAATAAATGAAAAAATGAAGCTGAAATATCTTGAATCAGATATTTCATTTTATTAGCTACAAGCTGAAGTAAGAATATATTATTAATGTAGTGTCTGTGTGTGAATCTAGTGAGTTTCAAAAATTATAATATTAATGTTAAATGTAAACAATTTAATAATAATTTTGTCTCTTCGGACGTGACAGACATTTCAGTACTTCAAATTTATAAGTATAATGTAACATAGTAAAAACTAAGATAACTAAAGTAAGGTATAGAAATTCCAAAACAATGTGAGATTCTTAAAAAACTAATGAAGAGAATGTTAGTTACAAGCAGGATGTTACCAATGATAGTAATGATTTTGGATCTGATAATTTTTTTTAAGTTATTCATACAATTAGATAAATGAAATATGAATTTAATTGCGTAGAGAAAGAGAAAAATGTATTTATGTTAGTATTTATTGTTGTGATGTCTTCAGCTCTGATATATGTATATATATATATATTATATTCTACGCAACCAAAGTGATCGAAGCGAAACAGAATGTCCTTTTTAACATGCATGATCCTAGGATGGTTCGACAGGATGATCTCGAGGTTTAGGCTTGATATAAAGGAAATAAACGACACAGGTATACCTTAACCTTGCAATCTCGCGCATTATTTCCTTGTTCTTTGCCTCTAATTGCGATATAAGTTCGCGTTGTGCCCTCGAGGCATCTAATGATGCCAAGTTAGCATCAGACGGTGCCCTACCCTGTAACATAAAAATTGTTTTTCACATAATTTATAAAAATGAGAGGATGAATGATGCATGGATAATTATTATTTATATAAATTAATGTAAATTTTGCATACTTACTGCTTGGTCAGCTTGCGACAGTCTGGATGCTGCACGAGGCTGTGTAGTTATGAAATTAAAATTAGTCACACAAAGTCACGATTCAGTTGAACGTTTAATTACATTTGTTGCTCTAATTTGCTAACAACCGGGGACTCCGCGTAAAGTTTCATGCTTTCGTCATAAACTACATCAAACAACACTTATTAAATATTCCCACAAATTTTACATGAAATTAAACTACTTGTTAGAGCAACTTCGTACAAATTGTATAAACAATTTTGTAAATTATACTTTTTTTTACATAAACAATACCAAGTTATAATTGTTAAGACAAAGTATTAAACATGTACCCGTATAGTTGTAGAAAAGTAAACAACAAACGTTAAACGTTAGTTATTTTTAGAATAAATGAGATATCTTACCATAGTCCTAGCTTCCTGAGCCAACCTTTGTGCGTATCGTGCTATTAATTTATGTTCATCATCCAGTCTTGAACTATCCATACTGTACAATGTATGAATAAAAAAAATAAAAAAAAAATAAATAAAATTGTGACTTGTTACGTGCACGTTTAGTATAAGCTGTGCAATTTGGATTTGTTTTCACGCTCACCTCCTTAAAGTAGAACGACTGTCCATCGATCCGGAATCAAAGGGAGCCATAAAACCTGGATCTGGAAAACCGTTGTGAGATGGTAAAGGTGATGGTGGGCTGCAATGCAGGGAATTTATTTTCAGTTAAAGAATCACGCTCGTGTCGATGGCTATGCATATCATACGAGTATAATCATGGCACTCACACTATGTGTGATAAATCTAACGTCTTTTCGGGCTGTTCCGGAAATCTTGGTAAACTATTTTTCCCTTTCTCAGGTACACATCTGAAGCTCTTCCGTAAGGAATGACCGATTTGTTTGCTCGGCGATTTCTACAGAACAAACAGGAGAAGATTGGTGTCACGTCAGAGATACGCGTTATTATTTATTCATGAAAATGCTTGGAACTTCTGAGAGTTCTGTCCAACACGTACAAAACTACTGTACTCCCTCGTTTCATGATCGTTATTATGTGTCCCAGAAACTTTGCCGCGCCAAAAACAATCTTGGCAAAGCTGGTACGAGTGGCATTTCTGACATCTATATCGGAAACCGGTGAAGTTCTCTTTATGACACGCGTCACACATGACGGGATGGGCCACTGAAAAGTCACGCACATGTATGCATTATGTTTCTTCATGTGAAAATTAGACAACAGAAAATTCAGTGAAAGCCATTCTATATTGTACTTCAAGAAGAAATTTCAATAGATTCGTTTATGATAGAATATTTATGTATCTATTCATATTTAGTTTATATATTCTGTTGAAATATTTGCTAGATGAAGATGAAATATGACAATTCGTTTAGAATTACTTGAAGCATATATGATCATCAAATAAACCTATATTCCGGAAGATATTGAACTTAGATATTGAACTTTTTCTGTATATTATACTCTAATGTTCAAAAATCGTGATTAGATTTTTCAATTTTAAGACTGGATAATCACCTGTTTCAACAGCAGCCATCCTATGATACAATGGAAGCCAAATTAAACAGTGTGGTCCTGGATCAGACATAAGCGTATCCAAAAAATCGTTAACCGTGACTTTTGAATTCTGAAACACGGTGTGATACCCAACGATACTCATTTCACAAGTCACGTTAAGTTGAAAGAAGTTTTCCAATTACTTCTAGTATACAAACCGAAGATGATTTCAATAAACTTACTTGGGGGAATATTGAATTGGCGAGACCCTCTGAGTATCCAAATGATGGCGATTCATAAACCGCAGCCGTTAACGCTAGAACTTCCTTCAAATACTCGGAGAATCTCCAGTGTATCATATGACCATTACTATCCGATATTTGTGAATATATATCTATTTGGAAAAAGAATTAAGACTGATTAATTAACTTGAATATTACACGAGAAGAACATGATTTTCCCATTAATTTTCTAGATTTAACATTATTATTAATATTAAATCCTTCTATCAATTAATTCTTCCTATTTAATCATACAGTAGCATTAAAATCGGAAAATCTGTTTATCATGTCTTTCTTCTACGAGTTAATTAGTTCATTAAAATAACTTACATCGAAATTTGTCCATTAGTTTTCCAGCGCATAACGTAGCTAACGCTACCTTCACCGAAAAAACGGATATCTTGTTATTTTCCCTAAAAATTTAGTGTTCGGTTCAATCTTCCATATGACAAATAATTAACTAAGAACATGACCAATGAATTACAATGCATTGCATTTTCAATTTAATGAAATTAATTATCTACCTGTTTAACCCTTTGACAATGTAATAAAATGACAAATTATTTAGATAACAATTGTCTCTTCATTCTGGATATTTTTCTGCATTTCTACTATCAGAACAGCCCTCTCTCGGGCTACACTGTTAAAAGGTTAAGATATAATATTTAAAATCTATTTAAAATTCAATATCTGTATACCCTGTAGTATAGGCAGCAAGTAACCAGTTCATCAACAGAGCGGTTGTAGCATCGACTTTGGCTTGTTGCGAGACAGGCACTCGTTTGTTAAGGGCGTGAAATAAGGAAGACAATAAAGTTTCCAACCTCGATACTCCCAACGTGCTCGATGGTTCCAACGTGTTTAAACCATTCTCTCGAAATGCTTCGATCACGTTCCATATATCCACGTTATGTACTACAGGAAATACCAAATATAAAAATAAATAGAAATTCTTCAACTACGAATAATTAATTTTACACATTTCTATCTGTTAGATTTATAGTGAAATATTGTCTAAATCCATGAATGATTCCAAATCATTTATAACGAAAACTAAGGGGTCTTAACAAGGATTTCCTAGCAGAAATCTAAGAATTTTATATCTTTCTTAGTAGAACCTCATATAGTCCGTGATACTAAGCGTTTCTTGACACCAAGTAACGTACACTTCCTGGTGTCACATGGTTCCTCGTTCATGCTAAGGATTTATAGAACTCTTTCATTTTCTGACATCAAGAGTCCAGTAATATAGTAAGTGATTTATTAGACTCTCACATAGTCCGTGATATTAAGCGCTTTTTGACACCAAGTAAGTAACATACGTTTCCTGGTGTCAAGTGATTCATACCAAGAACTTTGTAGCACGTGGCTCTTAAAGCTATAAAATATCTTCTGTGGCTCTTATTAATAAAATCCTGGCTTTTTATTAATAAAACTTAAAAGTTAACAAATACAGTAAGCGGATTATACATATACTAATTGTAAGTAGATGACAATAGATGAGCTATTTAACAAGAGGTTCCTCGCGATTATTTGAATTCTAAATATTCTTAACTTTACAAGCTTAACTAGCTTATTTATAATTTATTTTGTTAATATTTAACACAATTACGACAACGTTTCTCAATGATAATTAATTTCATTTGTGTAAAATCACATCCACTTATGCATTTTTCTCTATGTGACGTAATCTATATGTTGTTGCTTTTTTGTATTCCAGGTCAATGATATTTGATATTTCTATCTATTCTCTGTTCTTTTATCCAAGATATTACTCACAATGAACTTTCTTCTGAATGAATCGCAACTTGCATGCAGTGCGGTACGAAGCAAATCGAATGCTATCAAAATTTTGCTGCCGCATTTCTTGTAGCAGTTGCAATCGACTCGCCTCCCCCGTGCTGCTATTTCCCGACCCACCTGCGCCATCCTCCGCCATTTTATCTGAAATGTATAATAAAAATCAAATGAAATTATGTTTAAATAATTAATATAATAAATCAATAATTAATAATTTAAATATTCAATGTTGTAGTTAGCTTGCACAGTAGATGAAAGTGAGGCAGTGAAATCGTAAATTAAGGCATTAAATTAATTAAAGGCTAACAACTGATCTAGCTGATATAGCTGCATAAGTAATTTTTGAAATCAATTTTTATCATGGTTTATAAAATTGGAGCAATTACTTAAACCAATTTTACAGTTTCACTACGTCACTTCTATTTATCACACATTTTCTAATGATATGATTCACTGTTTTAGAAATTGTCGCACGCGTAGCATCAGGTTCTTCTCTCATAAGATCATCGAAATCACTGCGAGCCTAGTCTATGCGCATAGCTCGAGCATGCAAGGAACAAGTTACACGCGAAACGAAGGCCGTTCGTCGATTAGTCATCGATGCTCGTTAACTCGATTGATAATAACAAAAACTTGCTCGTTAAACTTCCAACAGAATTTTCAGCTATTAATAAGAAGTTTTCGAAGTAGAAAGTATTCGAGGTAAAGACGAAACAGAATTCTTCAGGTATACCGTAAGAAATTAGGAAGCTGTTGGTAATTAACGACACTACAGGTTTAATTAACGATAATTAATCGTACAAGATATGCTGCGTCTCACAACTACAAAACATTTACTCAAAAACATTCGATTTTCATATAGCGTGGTAAACATGATAATATCACTATGTTTCAAATGCTCTTTCTTTTCAAATTACGTTAACTGAAAAAGGGAAAAATGTTTGAAAACTAGTTTATTCTCCTGCCTCATAAACGTGAAACCAGCATGACGAAATACTTCATTATACAGAAACTACGAGCACAGGACATAATAAAATGAAATTGTAACAGAAACTTGGTATTCAATCGTTGTCGTCAATAAATCTAACTATTCTATATTTCAATCTATATTTCCTCTAATCAAATTTTATCGGACGTGCCTGGTGCTTGTATAAGAATTGAAATTTTTCAAGTAATCTTGTTATTGTGGCAATATGCAGTGTATCGTGTATCGTACTGAAATTCACTTGTGAGCATTCGGCAAAATCCGAAGAACGCACGACGTTTATTCGCGGGCAATTAAGCACCTACGTGGTACCGAGAGCGCAGCCTTTTAGTCAGTTATTTAAATGTCAGAGAGTAATCAATAAAAGCCACGTTTCTTCGTTCCTTATTGCGCCTACGGTGAACATTCTCAAGGGTTCCGAGGGCATTCAAGGTATCCGCAGAATGCGCGACCACTATTTGCTACGGCGTGCTTCATTGTGCCGTTGATTAGTTTCAGTCCATTCTGATGAACCAAGCATCGCGCGATTAATTCGATGCTATTAAGATCAGGAATCGCGTCGAAGCTGTGGTACTATGGCGAAGCTAATAGCTATAGCGAGTCCACACAGACATTCATCATTTTAAGAAAGAGAAAGACAATGATACGTACGGATAATTTTTAATTTTAATTCGTTAACAACGGCAAAATGATCGTACTTGTTTTGTTTCCAACTATGTATTTGGTGTTTGCAAAGAAATTCTTTGTGGGAGTATACTGTTCTACGTGTCGCTTGAATTAATACTGAATTAAATTAAATGGAAATCTACAATATACAAAATTATTAATTAGAATTATTATTAATTATATTTTAATGCGTTGGAATACAATTTAAGATCGATTGTTGTCTGCAAGTTGCGTTTGAAATAAACTAATCAAAGGATAAATGTAATTTATCTTTAATGAGCTTCAATGGCTTTGAGATTTAAAAAAAATTTTTTTAAATTGATTCGTTCAATTGACAAGTTCAGTTTATTACTTGGCGCAAACAATATATTAATTAGTCAGTGAAATGTTATTTTATCATGTAACGTATGTAAATTGTTTCACTTTTAAAACAGTAATTCCATTATGAACGTTGATTTCATGCAGATAAAATCATTAAAATAATTGATTTGCTAATTACAAATAATTGTATCTGGAATTACCGAATGTCCCCATCACGTTACGTACAATTTTCACCAAAATTGATCCCCTTGAAACCAGTTACGTTAATTTGTTCATACAAATAACAAACGCGGACCAAGCTCAAACCAACAAAATACAATAATGTTCAATAACGAAGCTACTCGACGTATCATCGATCCTGGTTTTTATATCACAAATTGCCGCATTTCGGCGTCGATTCAATAACTTGCCGAGCCAATACTTCAATTTAAAACCTCCGAACGTTTCGTTCGTCTCGTCTATAATCGACCACGGAACAGGTTCGCATTGGTAACAAAGAAATCATGGAAACGGGAGAGCCCCAACGAGAACAATTACTTTTATCGACGATATAACCGACGAAACAACGACAGCCGCTCGCTAGTCGTTACACTTAATGAAACGTGGAAACCACTCGACGACTATTTTATAATTCATGGGAGATACGGTCTCAGACAGAATCGAATTTGCAACCGAGCAATTGTAAGTAATTATGGTAGCTGGAAAGTCGCGATCGGATGTAACGACATGATTTAAGTGGACGAAAGGAAGCGCGTTAAAAGCACAGACTTTATCATCACTTTAAGCCTTTGAATTGTGCACCGAGTGTTTGAAATAACACATTACAGTATATTAAATAAATACATCTGAATATATAATTTTCAGATATGAATTTACTGTACATGCTCGATATTAAACTTCTAGACTTTTGATCATTTTTGTGAACACTCAAAGGGTTGATTTGGTTTGACATTGAAAATTTACGACCGAATCATCGTTGTAACCAAAAATGAGAACGAGTATCCAACAAATGATTGTTTATTAGTATCTCCAAATATATTCGAATCTGATTGAAAGAGGAACAGTTTCGAATGTTTTGTTGAGTACTTTCAAAAACGAAAACAATAGTTTCGAACTGGACGGGAAAAAATTTCTCGGTTGGACGAAGCGTGTTGCATTCACATACAGAAAAACAGAGAAACGTTTTTCTTCGCTGTATGCTTTTTATCGATGTATGTCAAACTACTTATATCGTCAAACTACTTATGAATATTTCAAAAAAAAAACCTGCGAGTATTCATTCAACCTGCAAGTTTCGAAGTTCGAAACAAGCTTGGTCACGAATATGCCACGAGTATACTTATCGAAACATTTACTTGCTTTCGAGTAACGTTCGGAACCCATGAAACAATAATTGGATATCGAGCTTGACTAGAATTCGTAAGTTGATAACGTGGATTTAGATCCTTGAACTCTAACTGCGATTTAAGCTACTCTTTTCGAGGCTAATTCTTTGAAGTTGCACTTCTTCGGTCTCTCGAGTTTCGATTTTTCGTAGTTTCGTGGATAGCGAATGATTTTCAGCGTATTATCTCGCCGAGAACTTTCTTCCGTCGTTCCTTAGCGCACAACAAAACGGGAAATCGATGTGAGAAGCGACTCGTCGGCTGTTGTCCGACAAAATGGAACGGAGACAGGTGCATTTAGAATGAAAAGTGCCGGCAGGAAGGGAAATCGAGTGAAAGAACGGAGGGGGTGGGAAAAAAGGTTCGAGCATCACTATGCGCTCCGAGAGAGACTGATGCGTTTCGGTTGCTTCTGCTGTCGAGTATTTTCGCGGATTACTCCGTTGATAAATTCGCGACTCTGGTGAAATACGATCCGGAAGCATCTTTGAATCCGTCTGGAATATTTCGCTGAAACGCTGATTTACATTCAAGTCTATTTAACTAAAGCATCCGAGCTTGTGAACTTAGTTAACACACACGCGCGGATGATATCTTCGTGTGTGAAACAGAAAGTTTTCCACGAGAAAATGTAAGAGCAATTTGCATTCTGATGTTACCACAAAGTTTCAATTTTTTTTTTTTTTTTTGTTAAATAACAATGGACATTCTAATAAGATTCAGAATGAATTCTTCATTTATGTTTATTCTACATTTATTTTATTTATCTCGCCATTTAATACAGTTCAGACGAATAGAGCTCCCCGAGAAAAAGGAAATCGGGTAAGTTTTAAGAGTAGACTTCGATTTTCAATCTTCGTCACGATGGCTCTAGTCAATATTTTTCAATGTTTCTAGAAACATTTGAATTTTCACAATTTCCGAGGCTAAGAGAATACTTTTCCACTCTTGGAACGAAAACGAGTGGATTGCTTCTTTCACAATGTTGTAATCAAAGCAATAAATAATCATTATTAAATAAATTATACAAATTAATTCAACCATTAAAACTAAATTTAAGATATTAAGTTAAAAAATTTTATTTTTTGATGACCAAATTCGTAATTTATTCTAATTAATAACAGCAATCCACTCGAAAAATATCGACTAATTTTCAATCATGCTCCTCGCCGCTGCAGCCTTCTCGGTGATTTTTCTCGGTGAATCGATTATCGATCAAGCAGGAGATGCAGCCGAGTACTTGATTCGGGAGGGGGTTGATAAAAATCATCGTTTATCTTCGATCTTGTTGCACGAGCGTGCGACCACGAGGACGGAATAAATCGTAACAATCGTCGTTTGTTCGCCGCGCGGCGTAATTCATAAAATCGTGCCATCGCGATGGCCCATTTTCTGTCATTACGAAACTCCGTTCTTGTGCCATTGTTGGCCGTGCTCGCCCGGAGGCGAATCACCGCTAAAGTTCATCAGTCGTGACGATGCGAACGCGCGAAACTAGCGGGAAAACCAGCGAACGGGAGAGAGCGGACCGCGAAAGAAAATCGAACATTCGTTCCTCGGAACGGCTAATAAGCGTGAAATTCCAGAGGCGCATGAAAGTTGTGCACACGTGTAGTTGCGTGAACCGGTTATGTAACTGATCGGCGAAGTGGTAAATTACTGCTTCGCAGAGGAATCTTTTTACATCAGAAGGATTTCGCATTAATCATTTTATCTGTTGCTACGTCATTATGACGGTCAGATGAAACCGATAGTCTTGGAACGTTGGTTAACACGAGAATTACGTCTCTGAGATTTTTTTCTATCGTCCACTGACAGCTGATGCCTTTGATAAAATTAACACTCGATGTTGGGATCCAGCCACTTCTGGGGCCATTTACGAATCCCCAAATTTTAATTTTAGAGATAATATTACACGTTTTATGCTCATGTGTTGTAATCTAGAGTTTAGACTAAGATTATTTGTTTTAATATTGTTTATTATGATTGATGATTAAGAATAGCAACAAAATGGCCACACAGTCTAATTTATTTATTAAATTGATTAGACATTACGAATGGAGTTACATTAGATTTGGATTAGATTTAAGTTGAGATTAGAGTTAAATTGATCAATTCGTTAAGTTGACTGGACATTACGAGTAAAATTTTATGTTGGGCCATAGTAGATGCTTGGATTAGGTTTAGATATCAATCGTGCCCGATTTTGTTTGTCATTATCCATAATGATGTTTCTCACGATTCATAATGATGAAATATCGTGAATAATACTTGCCTAGTTGATCCATAAAAATCATTACTTTTTTAAAAAAATGCAGTTTCTCTAAAGCATTACATTCCATTAAACGCACAATTAATTATAAATTGGCCACAGGGAAATTTGACCTGGAATATAACAATTTAAACTATTTGAAGTATTTTATTATTTTCATTGTAAAAAAATAATACACAGAAAGTGTATCACGATCGAATAGAATTTTTCTACTAAATTGAATAATGAATCTGTTCACTTTCCTGTAATATATTTAGTGCGAAAAATGTCATAACGAAAAATAGTGTGTGTGTCTGTGTGTGCGTGTGTGTGTGTGTGTCTGTTTGTATATCTGAATTTTTTTGTGAATGGAAGATTACTATGTTTACAGAGAAACAGGATAAATAAATTTTCCGATATTACGTATATCTGATTGGTATTGAGATATCGACTGATATGAAACTTTTGTTTCGTGTGTACTGTAACCTAGTTATGACAGAATGTTCATGGTCTAGTTACTGCAAGTTACTTTGGCAAACTATGGCGATCACATGAAAATTTCTATCAGATCATCATAGGAAGGACCGTGGTGGTTGGATCGAAGTAAACTCGCACCGTGATGTAGTTACGTTCAGTTGTAATTTAGTTAAAGATTAGGTATATCCCAATGTAAACTATTCATTTGCATTGTTTGCACGAAATTTCCTAGAGAAGATATTATATATTATAGATATTATATCAATTTTTACGTTACAATACTTACTAAAGTGTTAATTCCCCCCAATTTATAGCTTAATTAACTAAGAGTGCAAAAATATTAGCGGTAAGCATATTTCTGATTAGAAGATCAACCGAATAATAATAAAACTTTTACAAATAAATAAATACTCTAAATATTTCGAATTTCGTTTTTAAGAAATATTTTATGTAACTTATGTCTTTTATGAGACAAACAAGCACTATGCTGAAGCTTAATACATTGCTTATTAAATGAAGCACAAAATATTATTATTCTTTAATTCGCGTGACGCTAAGTGTCTCGATGTTTAACAACAGGCTCATAATCAAGTACAAAATATGCAGATCCTGTTAATTGCATAACGCAATTGTCGTGCGAGGAAAATGTATCGGCACTGGTACGTCTCAATTAACAACAGCATATTATTTCGTTACGATCACTTATCGTTAACCTTACAAACCGGAATTTTTGTTTCATTGAGAATATCGAATATACGATATTACTTCAAATAACTTCTTTATGTTGTCAAGTTCGTCGCGAATGAGTTCTTATCTTCGCTCATTAAAATTCTTCAGTCTGGTATGTGTTCTTGCGAATAATAACTACTTTACAAAGCTAAAAATACGCTAAATGTCGCACAACCGCAATCGCTTGTTGCATGAGTAATAATTCTTTTCAGTGAAGCGAATATACGATGAGAAAATTATTCATACCAGTATAATGAAAAATCTAATTAATTTAGGTGATTTTCATCATTTTTTGGAGAGTTTATCAGCTTTATCTCTAGAGTGAACCAGCTATACGAATATTTTTGCCCTTTGCTGTATATTTATAATTAAATGTATTGTATATGAAATATGATATATTTATCAGTTAAAAACATGTATAATTAAAAGAGCTAATACTATAACGAGCAAGGTTGCTGCATCGTACCTCACTGTACACATAAAACCCTTTAACTTACAATAAAAAAAAAAAAAAAAAAAAAAAAAAAATAAAGAATTACGATGAAATATAAAAAATATACTAAATTTGTTTTTGCATTTCGTCAACCAGAATTTCATTTCCTTAGAAGAGGGGAATATTATGAAGATAATCGTAGTTATTTACTCCAATTAAAATCTGGCAATCTAATAACAATTATAAAATAGAATTTTCAAAACGTGAATCAACACCTACATGTAACTTTCCAGTTAAACGATAGATATCGTAGAAGGTATGTTGAGGATACTATCCTCGTGCCACTCGTAAAAAGCCAAAATAGAGCAAGTTTATTCAAGTGTCCTAAAGCTCAATCCTAAACCAAAGAGATGGTGCACTAAATTCGAACGGTACGAGAATTCGGTCTTTCCTTCAGCGATTCGTCGTGGATCGCGAATATACTTGAATACACTCGAGTACATGGCCGTGCTTTAGAGGAACCAACAAAACAAACGGCGTTTCTCAAGCGAGCTACGAAAATAGCTCTCCTCGATGATTCCACGAAAACGTGAATATCGCTTCGAGAGCACAACCACTCGATTTTATTGCCTTTTCAACGCTAATAATCGAAATGAACAGGCTGTAAACACAATATACTGAAAGATTCGGTATTTTCTTCAAACAAGTCATCGCACATTGGTCAATATGCACTTCAAATAGACTTTATTTTCGCGTTCATCTTACTCATTTCATTGATCACTGGGTTAATTGCCACTCTAATTTAGTTTTTCCTTATAATTTCTCCTCTATATCTTACTATAAATTACAAACTCTTTTAACGCGTATCTACATGTTTATTTTATTATCACATATTTAGATATATGTATATATTTGTTTTTAATATATATTTTTTATCAGAGAACACTTCTTTATATTGTAACTTTATGAAATCCAAAGAAATTGAAATATGGCGATATTATTATTTTCTATTATTGCAATAAACTATTTTTTTCCGAATTGTATGAGTGCTTTTTGTGCCTCCGTTATTTTTCTTGTAATCGTTTTGCGATGTTTGCAATATTCAATACATTTTGTGCAACTTGGAAAAACAATACGTAACTTGACAAAATAATAACTATATCTACATTCTTTTAATAACGTTGCAACTTTCACTAGGCCCTTGACAGTTTCGAAAAATCTGAATGCATTTTCACTGCTGGTTGAATAAACTTTGTTGGTGATCAGGCGAGAATGAAAAATTTCTCCCTTATTCGCAAATCACAAAGTGACATTGAAATAAAAATATTGGCAAAAATATATTTCCACTACGCGCTACAATCTTCGTCAAATATTTTCATTTGAACTAAGGCCTTCACGGAATCATACACCACTGAAATCTTCTCTACGTTTATAGAATATAATACACACGCGCAATCACGTTGAACGTGCGGCCCGACGATGGAAAAAATCGATACCCTTTGGTTTTTAGAACTGGCGAAGGTATTATTATCGCAACGTTGCCAGTAACCTGATGGCATAGTCAATCGAGCAGAACGAAGTACGATCGATATTACGTGCGCGTACCTAAGGAAAACGCCGAGAAAGAAAAAAAGAAGAGGAAAAGGAAGAAAAAAAATGGGAAAGGGGGAGAGCGAAGAAAAAAGGAAAGTTTCGCCACATGTACACCGATTAATGGTGTATATGGGGTGGTCGGAGTCCGGTAAGTAGTTACGAAGTTCATTGCGCCGCGTAATTAAAACGCGAAGTGGCGAACAATGCGAGAAACCGTCGATACCGATTCGCCCCTCGAACAAAACCTCTTCACCTCGCGTCGTTTGCGTAACAGCCGCCTTTAATGACTGTGAATGAACTTCCCCCCCCTCCCCCGAGAAATCACATCGTCATTTGTTTCCAATAATCAGCTAAGGGCTGATGAAGATCGAGTGCAGGTTCTCAAGAAGCGAGAAATATGAGTTGGGACAACGATGTTAAGAGGACAGATATTTTTCTTGCTCTCTAAAGAATGTTTGTCCGTCGCTGGTTTCACTGTCTATCATTAACCCTTTGAGTGTTTAATCCGTACTTGAGTGTCGTACGGATAATCTGAGATACTTCAAATAATTAGTTCTCTTACTAGAGGTTCAAACATATTACGACATATGTATATCTACTTTTGTTTCTCAATAAAAAAAAAGAGAGATACAGACGGCTCTTCAATATTGCCAGTAACATTTTTCAAATAAATATCTTGAATAAATTCTGCCGATCCGTGTTAAAACATCTATATGATTATGATCAGAAACTGAATGATGTCCCTTGTAATTATTCACTGCGCAGCAACGATAAAAACACTCAATTAAAGGTACCACGGATGAAAACCTTCGTGACCGTGGTCAATAGCATTTAATCAATTTGTCGAATCGGCTTTGTGTAATTCAATTTGATTCAATCGCCGCGCCCAATAACGATTAATGCTTGACAATGCCTTAAATGCATCAACGTGGAGAACCGTTTGGTAAATAGAACGAAACGCAACGCTAAATCGAGGAAACCAACGGAGAGAGAAGAAAACCCCCACAAGGAGAAGTTATGTAATCTCGTTGAGGTTCGTTTTGCAAAGCTAGTTTGTCCATCGTGGACAAAGCTTTTTCGCTGATCTTAATAACACTGACGCGCGTACATCCAACAGGAAAGAATCGGAGTAGATCATGCCACGTGGAATGCTCCGTAAATATAGAGACGGCCACGATAAATACGGTAAAAACTATGTAGGTTTCTATACTGGCCAATCGATATTTTACGATAGACTCTCGTCGCTCGACCATAAGTACATATTCGCGTGCGCTGCTGGTGAATTTTATTTACCGAATTACGAGAGAGAGAAAGATCATGTTCCTTGTCTTTCTACTTTTCGCGAAGTGATCAGCTAACCAACGTGTACGAGATTACCGCCAATTTCCAGATTTGAAAGGTTCTTTTCCTAGCTTCAGTTTTACTCTTGATCGTATGATTATGTGAATCGTTCAGAGCAAATATTTGTTTTTCATTTCGCGATACTGTTGCTATTTGGTGTCTCTTTTCGTGTACTATTTTTCGATATCGAATAAACTGTTAAAAAAATTTCATCCCACGCGAATTCTGTTAATCTTAACATTAGCTACTGTCTTTTAACAACACTTTTAATTTGCAATTTTATTTTGATTACTGCAAGTAATGATTTTTCTGCGCTTCATCTACTGTCGATTAACAATGAAAGACTTATATTCTACTTGGCTCCATTTGTCCAAGAAAAATATCCAAAGTGCATTCTATAACAATTAGAAAATAATTTCCTACAGTTATCTTATTTTTTCTAATCATATTATCCAAATCATGGATTTGCATAAAAATAATTGTTTAGAATCTTTAATATTTAAAACTTTCGTGCCTTTTTAGTCTTTTATATTACTTTTAATATTTGCTCGCTTCTGTTTTTCATTCATACTGAAATATTGTATTTTACAATTAAATTCATATAAATATTCATGAAATTGATATGCTGGATATCGTGAATTTTGTGGAAGAGTAAATAGAATAAATGATTGCTCTTCTGTAACAGTTCATATTATACAAATTATCAATATTTCAGAAAGAAGAAACGTTCAATTTACCTTTGAGAATAAACTTAATTGTTATCATTGCAATAATAAGAACTGATAATGAATAAATACACAAATTTATATGACGAATTGCAAATTTAAATGAATGATGAAAGCAATTAAAACTTGTTCGTGATATTAATAACAATTCAACGATAATAACGTATATCAATAATAAGAAAGGCAAACAAAAAGAATTTCTTTACAATGAAACTGACATTCCGTAGAAGGCATTTTCCATCCATTTCTGTTTACCGCGATCTAAAAAGTGTATTGATTGCTGGTCGCATAAAGAGAAAGCGTCCCGACGAAAGCTGTTGATGACAAAAGCCTTCGACCCCGAATATATACCTACATATTCCACTACAAATAGCAATACGCGGGATCAATAATATCGAGCTACAAATCTCGAGAACAATCCATATAATCCTAACGTTAATGTACCTAAAATGGATGTCTAAACGATAAATGAAATAACTGGATTGTTGAATAGAACGGAGGAACTGAGAGACCGGAACAATGCTCGCGCCGGCGGAAGGAATTTCTCGGGCAACCTGCAAGTCCCCTCCCCCCCCCTCCCCCTCCGCCCAACTCTATACATCGGTCCATACTATTTTCTCCAGTGCATTTCCTCCGACAATATTACTGTCTTTGTGACGCACAAATTGCCGGAAGGATTAAGCAGGAAGTGTCACGGGAAGATCGTCAAGCAGGAAGTTGCAAAGGAATGAGGAACGTGTGGATGCCTAAGTTTGAATCAATACAATAAGTGGGCCAGGTGGGGAGTAAGATCGCCTGAGGAGACAGAGGAACGGTCGGGAATGTGGGACAGTTTCGGTGCGTACAGAGGAACGCGCGAAATGGAGCGGCCAAAAGGCGCGGCCAATTTCGGATTCCCCATAATTTAGATTCTCGTGAAGATGACGTGGATATCTCGACAAACGATCGAACAAGTCGAACAAATAATCTATAATTGCGTTAATCCCAAATGACATGGGATCGATATCCTGTCAAATGTGATCTATCGTATTGAGAATAATCGACAGTAAGATATATTAAAATTCGTAATGTATTTTATACCGGATACGGGCCAATCGTGTGCGTACCAGCGTCAGGGATAAATGTCAATCGTACGAAACGTCATACGATTTCGAACGATACACGATCGGATTATAGATTGATTTTGACGATCACGAAGCGATACGTCATTCTTTGCGTTGAGATTTTACTAACTGAACATTGCCGTACCGATGGTACGCGACAATGGTTAATCAATCGAAAATAATGTTTTGGACTGGTGCCGAGTAGAGGAAGCAACGTGTGTCAGTGGAACACCGTTTAAGGGGGGGGGGGATCAAACACTTCCTTTGCCAGATAGGATATATGTATGTATATGTATACTCGCCGGGACAGTGTCCGTTATATTACATTAGACGTATATGAAGTTAATCTTATTTGTCGGGGCTTATCGTTGCCGTTATAATATGCCATAACGGTAAATAAATAAGGGGACATTCTTGCAGGTGCAGCAAAATCTAAGCTCTTGCCACCCGTTTTAGAAACCGTATCGATGCCGTACCGACTTTAACGACAAAATTTTAGTACAACTGCTGCATCTTCATATATTATTCAAATACATACATTCATACATTTTTGACAATACTTTAGACAACCGTTGTCACTTACTTCAATCGCACTTTTGATAAAATTCTACCGATAATAAAAGTTGCACAAACGAGTTGTCTTAATTTTGCTTGATATTTAAAAGCGGATATAAAAATATCGAATCTTCACCTCACTGCAAGAGCGAGCATGTACAAATACCAAAGTATTGTCTATTAATTTTTATCTAATAACGCAAACTGTATGAAAGCACGCGTATTAAAAAAAAAAGAATCAAAATTGTTCGGAACGCCGTCACGAGACACGGCGATACACACCTAACCTGGCCTGCCGGTGTACATACCTTAGACGCTTTCGATGCGCGTGTCTCCAGTAAGGGTGAAAAGAAAAAGAATTGCCGACGGGTGTAGGGGGAGGGGAGGGGGTCGGTCGCCGTCCCCGTGTCGACAAAGACTCCTTTCGTATCGTTTTATCACATACACGACGTCATTAGGACGGCTGCTGTTCTGAAAAAGTCACCTGAGTAGCGACTTAACGACACTTGTCGTGGCACTCGAGTGGCTACTGCTACTCCGAACACGGGACAGAACTGTCAAGAGAAGCAAATACGTAGTTTCTATGGGTCGCTGCGAGAAATACGACTCATCCGAATGTGATTTTCACGGGGATACGTGGCGATGATCGGTCCGCCCGAATGAGAGTCACAGAATTTTTCTTGCCACGAAAATATCACGATAAACAAACTCAACGCAATCTCAACACAATGTGCACCGCGAGCCTTACGGCCATCACTGATTTCAACTGGCACTGACTGTCGGTGGCGCCATCGCCACTTTAGACGGGAGAACAAGGAATCGGACCATTGCGCGTGCGATAGTTGCATGTGGCATGAAGTATGTCTCTATACGAGGAAATTGCAAGTGAGATTTCTCTTTCGTTTTCTTTTACTTTCGATTAAAAAAAATATTCGTACCAACATTTTACAAACATTTCCTGCTTATCTGATACGTTGAGACACGTATTAAATAGTAGCTTGTATGAAACATTCTTCGCTGGCTAATACTCATTTTATTAAATACGCATTATCAAAAAATATTTGCTTTCATATGGCAGTGATATGAAAAGTGTTTCAAGTGTTCAATGAGCAAAAAGTTAATCGCACTTGTGACGTTAATTGGTCTTCTTATATTTTTTACCTTTTAAATTCTTAAAAGTACTTATGATCTTAGGGCCCTTTTTCATTACTGCGAGAATACTGTAAGTAGTTGGCGCTCGGATAATTGCATAACTCGCAAAATCCAGGCAACCCCTGAGGTCCAGCTGGTCCTCTCATCCCAGGGATTCCTGTCGATAAACGAAACCAAAAATACCAGCAGAAGAATTTAAAAACATGTTTATAACTTCTTTCTCTTTACCTGGTTTGCCTGGTTCCCCCCGTTCTCCTTGCCTTCCAGGCAATCCAACGCCATCATTGCCAGGTGGACCTATTAACATAACTTCCGTCAAGAAAAATGAACCAAACAATAATGTTGGAAAAGTTCTTATGTATATTACCAGGCAATCCCCGTGGACCCATTGGACCTTCTATACCAACACCTTCCTGGCCTTTATCACCTTTCTCACCTCGTTCACCAGATGAACCTTGAGGACCTATGGGGCCTTGTGGTCCTGGTAATCCAACAAATCCACGTTCCCCAGGTAAACCTGGAGGACCTGGATCACCTGAAAAGTAATTTGTTAATCAGAATTTCAATTTAACTTAATTTTATTAATTTAATTTAATTTAATTTTTAAGTCGATATACCAATACTGTGAACATACAGTGCTAACTATTTACAAATTTCGGTACAAACTGACTATATTATTTCTTTTTCCTAATATTCTTTACTACCTTAATTTTGATCCTGCTGTTTTCTTCTAACTTGATACTTTTAGGTTTAGCGTGAACAAGATTGAAACACAAGAACTTAGAAATTAGCAGGACTAATGTAGTAATGAATAGTGAACCAAATTTAATGTAGGATTGTTAAATTACAAGGATGTCATACAAGAAGAAAAAATGTTAGGATATCCAATCTCCTTAGCTAAAGTATTCTATCTAGCATTTCAAAATTAAAGAATATTGAAGTTTTATCAATGAAAAAATGCCAGATTGAACATTTTACCTAAGGTCTGATTTAGTAGGTACCTGGGATGCCCTGGGTTCCGGTTCGACCGGGACGACCCTGCCGGGCCAATCCCGGCAACCCGGGTTGCCCTCGAAGACCTTCTGTTAGTTCTTTCAGCTTCTCTGTGACACATGCAGGATTCCATTGTCTTTATCGACATAGCCATGTGATTTGTTAATCTCCGATCGATCGATTGTTAATCGAGCGGACGTGCGTGTATGTAAATCACGCCGCTGATGAATGTTGACTCTAACTAAGGATGAAGGTGGAATTTCAAGCAACTCGTGACAGAACGATCACGATGACAACCATTGTGGTTTGCTAGAGTAAAGATATTTTTGTGCAATGACGATTTACCGTCTACTATGGATTTCTGAGGAAAAGTTACAGTTCTCAATCATCATATTAGAGCTACATACAGAAATTGATTCGCTTCGCAACATTTAAAAAAGTTTTGATTGGTTCTAATTTGATGATCGAGTGCCTTTTAAAATAGAAGAGACACCAAAAACCCATAGCAGGATCATTTCTACCATCATGTTCTAAGGTTATGAGGTCGAATGCAGGCAAAAGAGGTTGGTAATCCTTTTTCTCAGGGGTGTACCTGGGCGACCTTGTGGACCAGGTGATCCAGGACGACCTGGACGGCCTCGACCAGGTGGACCAGGTGGGCCTTGCATCTGTGCTGCCATCTCAGTTATCTGCTCTGTATACGTACGCAGCAATAAAAGAAATAGTTATCTTTTACTTTTCTACGTAATCATTGTGCCAAGAACGGGCCACGTCATGTGTTCCGTGAATATTGTTGCTCTGGCTAGCAATTCCAACTTTTCCTATATTTCTTAAACGTGTTACGAACTACATTTTCGAATAGATTAATAAGTATCCATCTGCTTTATATTTTTCGATAAAATAACGTTACTGTGCAGAGTAATAGATATCCACCTCTTAACACACTGGCACATATATCTCGAATTTCTGATTCGGTGATACTTCGGCCTGGTGGTCCTTGGACTCCTGGCATTCCTGTTTGTCCTCTGACACCTGGTGGTCCTTGAAGTCCCGGCGCTCCATCTTTTCCTGGCATCCCTGGTAGTCCTATTTGACCTTGTGGACCTCGTTCTCCAGGAGGTCCTCTCTCACCTGGCTAATTTTTGATGATAGTAAATATAACAGTAAAATTAAAAATTGCAACACAATGTCAACATTGAACTTATTGACATGTACTAAGCTTGCTATATCAGTGAATTAAACAAATAAGGAAATTATTAAACAATATTTGAAATACTTACTAATCCTGGAGTACCTGGCACACCTCTTGGTCCACTAACGCCTGGACTGCCGATAGTTTCCAACACATTATTTGTACTTAACATATCTGAAACCATTCCTGGTGGCCCAGGAGAACCTGGAGGGCCAGGTGGACCTGGTCGTCCATCTAATCCTGGAATACCAGCGGCTCCAGGTAAACCTGGTGTACCCTAAAGAAGTTTATTTCTACTTCTTTGAATTTTTTACATACGTTAAATAAAGAAAAATATAATTGTGCGTCTGAATCAGTGATACTAATGAAATTTATCTAATGTTATCTTTATGCTTTATGTCTAATTTACGTCTAATGTCCAAGATAGAGACATTAGGAGGAATATTACAACTCTATATGTATTTATTCTCTTTTACAGATTAATAATATAAATTAAACTCACGGAACTTCCAGGTAAACCACGTGGTCCAATGGGACCTTGTTCTCCTTGCTGACCTCTCTCACCTTTTTCTCCAGGTCGTCCACTGAATCCTGGTGGTCCTGATTTTCCAACAGCACCTTCGATTCCTCGAGGACCTGGGGCACCTACTTCCCCAGATAAACCAGGTGAACCCTAATTATAACAATCAAATTAATTTAGAATTCATTATTTCTAATTCTTAAATCTGGATTTGAATATATAAATTTACTTGCAATCCTGGAGGTCCCGGAGAACCAGGAGGACCATTCTTTCCTTGCAATCCAGGAAGACCTGGTGGACCAACAGGACCAGGTTCTCCTTTCATTCCTGGTAAACCATCTTCTCCTGGTGTACCAGGGGGGCCTTCAGGACCAGCTGGTCCTGGTACAATGGATCCGACTATTGAACCTGGTAAACCTGAATAAATAAATTAGATATATTAAGAACTTTGATATATACCAAGATATTATTTTTAAACTTAACTTACCATCGCGGCCAGGTTCTCCAGCTTCTCCTTTTGGACCTTGAATTCCGGGTAAACCGGGTGCTCCAGTTTCACCACGAAGACCTGGTACTCCTGGAAATCCCATTTCTCCTTTGAGTCCAGGAAAACCATCAAGGCCTGGCTTTCCTTCTGACCCATCTTGTCCTGGATTACCTTTTTCTCCTGGTTTACCTGTGTATATTTTTCACCGGTTACGTAGATAAAAGTACGTATTTTATTTAAGATAACTCTTTAAATAATTGCTATGTAATTAGAAAGGTACTCAATGGAAGGGTACTCGATGAGAAAAATATAGATAAATATTTAACTGATAATTAATTTAAGTTTTCGCGTCTATACTAACTTCTTTCGCAAGTGATTAATTTTAAGTTTAAGTTTATACTGCAAGATATATATATATCTTATATTAATTGTTAATTTATCATCGTTTAAGTTAAATCATGTAATAAGGAAGCATTGGAATGCCTGCAATTATATATACATCAAGAGTTGCTACGTAGTCACTTTTATCAAGAGAACGACATACATTTAGTGATTAATAAAAGGAATGGGTTTACGGGTATTGCGACAGATTGCAACAAATTGATTTACAATCACTTCGAATAGCTGTATTTAGGTCAACAACGTATGGCAATATATTGTTTTTATTTCATGCATCAGAGGGTGCTGGAATTTTAATTTCTGTTAGTAATTGCATTTCGTAAGTAAATTATGAAATCTAAAAAGAAGAAATTCGAAAAAGATAAAATATTTGCTACTTATTTTGGTTTTTAATTTGTTCGCAAAATTTTTTTCTTTTTATTTCTTTAACTTTGATTATAAAAATATGGATTTGGATAAGTTTCATAGATTCACAGTTGAAAAAAAGAAGAAAAAAGGAGGAATATAGAATAAGTAGGAATATGTTGGTTAAGTAGTTGAAACCATTAGAACGATTGCGCTCGACCTTTAAATATGAGGCTGTTGACATACTTCATTGGCAAGAATTATTCCTTCAAAAGTGTCGATGACCTTTGGTAACGTTGCAATTAACGCATTAACTGATTCGAAGCATATGAGATTCATTTATCGCTTAGCATCACAAAGAATCAAAGAACAACTATTATTAATTATCTTATAAATCTAACTACTTATAATCTTATTAAGAAGAAAAATTTATAATAGATAATTAAACTTTTTAGTAAGAAATGTCTATTTTCATATTACAAATTAGTGTAAAGAAAATATATTTATTATGAAATATCATTTCAACATATTCAAGTCAACATTCATTTAGTTACTACTTAACACTAAGAGGAATCAAAAAACAACTTACAACTAATCTATCTAAAATCTCATTAAGAAGAAACTTTTAACTCATCACAGAATGTCTTTTACCATTGAACAAAAGTTTTTCTTTGAAGAAACCGAAGACTAAGCATTTTACGCTCACTGGCAGAAGAATAATGTGTTTAACGATGAATCACCGCGCGCACGTGGACACCTACAACCTCACACGGTTTTCTAACAAGATTAAATTAGTTTACGCGGCTATTCAAGGATTACTTATCGGATAAATCCACGTAATCGTATTTAACGCTAACGTTTAACATTTGACATGACTACGCACGAATACTTGAAAAAAGAAACATAAAAATAGATATCGAGCGACTACCTTTTTGACCTTGTTCCCCTTTGTCGCCGTGTTCCCCTTGCTCTCCTTTTTGACCCGGAAATCCTGGAGGACCTGGTGGCCCTACAAATCGTGGTATGATGTCACGATAGTCACTGATGTTTCCTGGTGGACCTGGAGAACCTGGATAACCACGTGGTCCTGGTAAACCTTGGTCTCCTTTCAATCCCGGAAATCCCATATCTCCCTATAGAAATCAAACTAAATGTTAGTACAATGATTCATGAAAATTAGTTATACAAACTAAATATAATTATCACAACACAGTGACTTATGAATATAAGTGTTGTACGAAACATTTTGAAATTTTAATAATATTGTAATAAGTTATGACTGTTACGATTATATTACTATTTTAATCTGACAGTATGAATGATTTTAAACACATAATTAGCAGAAAAAATAATTCTAGTATTATTCTAGTGGGTAATTAACTGTTCATTTATTTTGTAATCTGTTTACAACAAATACCTGAACTTTTATCTATGTATTAATTTCTATGTAGATTTTCAAATTCGTTTTATTGTATTGATATAACCGTAATAGCTGTGAATCGGCACAGTGCTCATGAAATTTCAAAAAATTATATTCCTAAAATATTTGTGCTAATGAAATTTCAAAAGAGATATGTCTCCAAAACATTTTTCTAAAAATTTTTGTGAGTCACTATAATATAGTCACTCCGATGGCAGCGATCTTTCAAAATGATTCGTAATAGAATAAATGAAAAACAACCTACTCTTTCACCGTTTTCTCCCTTTGCTCCAGGTAGACCAATTGGTCCAGCGGGTCCTTTGGGACCAGGATTTCCAGGAAATCCCCGTGCACCGGTAAATCCTTGTGGTCCCTAGTAAGTAACGTATAATAAGGCAAACAAAATAAATCACTTTGTTATTTATATTGTTATATATATTTCTACAGAAACGCACTGATTTGCCTTGCTCTCCAGGTGGTCCGCGTAAACCCTGTTTCCCAGGTAACCCGTGTTCTCCGGGTGGTCCAGGTGGTCCAGGTAAACCAGCTAAGCCAGGTAAACCCTAAATAAATATTATGTTAGTAAAACGGACTTTATTGGCACTAAAATATTTCCATTCTAAAATTGTAGGAGAAGAATTACAGTTTTTCTAAGCGAAAATAATAAATCTGTTTTTATTGATTTTCTGATTTTATGACACTTGGCAGTTAGGACAAACTATATAAACAAATTTTTGCAAGAGGATAGTTTTAAAATTCTGTTTATTGCCTGAAGTTAGCTCAACAAATAATTGATTAGCCATTCATAAGGTCACGTCACTCTTACTCTTCGTCTCAATAAACTATAAATACTTGTAAAACTGTAAAAGCGTTACTTCAGTCGCCGAATCTTCTATATCCAACAACTGTATACGAAATAACCTTGTGTGTTCCATGAAACTTAACAGTTTTCATTTTCGGACGAAGCATGTGATTAGCCAAAAATATTTCAAAAATATTAAATGTTAAGTTATACAATGAATAATAGTAATAGAGTTATACAATGAAAAATAGATAAATATAGGGACAAAAGACAAAAATTTGTCTACTTGGCGACTTTTTCTTATCTTGTGTTTGTCTTCATATTAGCTGAAGAAGATCATTTTGCTATATATAAAGATTCATTATATTTGAAAATTAACAGAACAAGCAATAATATGATAATCAATAGTAAAAAATATAATTATATAATTCAACGTTTATTCAAAAGCTGCAGTTCGTCCAACTCATTCAACCGCATTGAATTGCCTTGCATCTTTACTTCTGAGTATCATTTATAATCCTCAGATAGTACCCTTGTTCCTTAAAGAACTACAGATAGTTCCCAGAAGGTCCGAGAATCCTTTGTGTCTCTTTTATGTCTTTTCTTCAATGTGAATTTTATATACTACCAACTTTCTTTGCACAATGCTTCTACAATATAATGGAATAGATCGATAGCGACGATACATATTTAATTTCTAAATCAAATGAAAGATAGTTTATGTACTTTTAGAAACTATCAGTGTATTGAATTTTAAAGTTGCTTTCTTATGAAAAATAGAAGATCTGACTTACTACGTTTCTCCTCTATAGTCTCATTTGTGATTATTGTATAGACTTTCATTTTCTTTTGCATTCACGTTGACATAACAATTCAAAAAGGTTTTGAATACTATTGACTTTCAGTTCTATAAGTAGTATTCGGTTACTATTTGGAAAAACATTCAGCATTTAATATTAAAAAGATAGCTTTATGAAAGGAGAACTGAATATATAGTTATCTATTTGATACTATAGTTGATGCATCGATCAATCAGATGGGAATGTTTATCAATAAAGAAGAGCTTTAACTTACATTACTGCCATTAGTTCCTGGAGGTCCCTGTGGACATATAATTTCGCAGCTAGGTCTTCTCTGAGGTAATAAGGAGCTGCTAAGGCTCTTCTGCAATTACGTTATTACAACCACAGAATCTTAATGGACTGCGAAGTTGTATAAAATATACATATATGTGTAGATTTACCGGTAATTCCTCACAGGTCTCTCTCTCTGGCCTCGTAGGATCGCAATTTAAGACCATCCACTGAATATCGATCTGAAAGATATAAGAGAAATTATGTTAAGAGTATGAAGCAAAAACCGCGAACAGATGAATAATTGAAACTAGAAGGATATACATAAGAATATTCTTCGTAAAATTAGAAATAGCACGTGATTCTTTTAATATTTGTTAGTTTTAATTTTTATTCATTTTTGAAATTGTTAAAAATCAGAAATATTAAAAAGCATTTTGCATTTTTTTTCCAATGATTGGCACAATTCATGATTTGTCAGAAATGATATATTATTTTTCTAAGAAACTTCATTTAAAAATAAACTAGATACTAAATCAGTATTCTTCTAAATTGCTTATTATACTATTTATTAATTCCTTCGTGGAATATACTTCACAATAACTTTTTTTTTTCAAAACACTAAGTTCGTAAATTTGTTTCAAATTTTATTAATATAAGTACAACATTCGTGTCTCGTTACAGAACCAATGAAATTTCAAAATACATATCTGTGTTTGACACACTTAAAATATATTCATAAAATGTTTCTACAAATGTTCAAATATGTTCATCTATAAATCATTATAATGGACTCTAAAACGTTATTATTAAAAAGTGCAGTTCGCAAGTATTTTTAATCTTTGATATTCGTTTGCAAAATTGGGCTAATGATGCATTCGTTGCGTTTTTGTGTAAGCTTCTGAACTTTGAGCGTGCTAAATCTAACTTGTCCCAGTTACGTCTTAGTCCCGTTCATTATAAAGTGTTTATTAAATAAGTGCTTCTTAATTGTCGCATGCGACAGATACATTTGTCTTGTATGAAACGACGCGAGTATCCCCCGCAGATGTGTCACGCAGCATTCTGTGAAATTCGCGCGCGCAAACTTCTTTTATATGTTACTTACAATCGTGCACTTTCCGATCTTCTTCGCCGAGTTCATCGAAATTGATCGAATAAAAGATCTGAAAGACTCTTCCGACGTTCCGGGAATATCCATTAGATTGTTTAACGAAACATGGTCATGTGGTTATATAAGAAAATCATATGATACAATCGTACATCGTAGGGATTAATTATAATTTTATTTCTTCTCTTCTTTTTTTATTTATTTACTTGAGGGTATTGAAAAATTTACCAAATGAAAGAACTTTTTTTTTTGAATACTTCCTTATACTGCAGTTTATCCAAGCAAGCACAAAATGTTTCGTTTACCTTGAACTGATATCACACGGTTGTTGAATTACTGATTTTAACAAAACTTTTTCTGATGAATCCAAAACTCAATACTCATTATTTATAAAAATATTTAGTATTTAATTTTTCTGATTATTGAAATACTAAATTATTAATACATATATTATATTTCCTTTAATATAATTGAATAATTTAAATTTTCATCTCGTCGTAATCATTCAAATCTAGATTACCGATTTGCAATTATTTTATTTAAACTCGGCACAAAAGCATCGATAATATATAGTAGATAAAATGTCCGGTAATTACGATGATCGATCGAAATTAATTAACGAGCACTAGGTTCCCTGTCTCATAACGCTACTGATCTTATCTTCACCGTGCACAATGTACGCAATATCAAAGGTGAACGATCGAACTTACCGGTACAGTATGTTTGCTGTGCGATATCTTCGATATTGAGACTTCGCCATCCGCTTTGATAGGTCCTCGTGGATTCAAATCTTGCGTGCCAACGTAGTCGCAATCAATGTATACTACCAGCTTATTCTTGAAGATTCCGATATTAATTTTGTGCCAATTTTTATCGAAGATCTGTTCCAAACAAATGTCTCATCCATTTCTTTGCTGGTTACAAATATGTATTACACTTACGAAAAATAAGATTGATATTCTCTAATTGAATTTATATTATGTTTAATTAGTTTGTCGCTAATAGTTCGCTAAATTTTAGATAATTTTACATAATTGATAATTTGAGAAATCAATGTAACTTCGTAGTACGTTTCTATTTCAGTACAAACTTTGAAGAAACTATTTAAGAAACAATTACTTTAAAATTTGACAATTTAGTTAGCACGTTGAAAATTTTCTAGGTAAAAATAAGGATCGACCGTCATTAACAATATTATAGTACAATTTTCAGTCGATGCGTTCAGAATTTCTTCGATTCATTAAGAGCAGAACGATTAACATTTCTTTGAAGCGTTACAATTCGTCGCAACGGATGATATTCTCATTAGTTTTCTCGAGGCTGTATACATCCTGAACACGTTCTTCTGGTCGCCCTAAAAATTATTTCGCGCGAGGCTTACGCAATGACCTGTGACACGATTTTCAACGTCAGAGTTCTAATTCATATGCCAACGTGGCATCTCCATTGATATTTGACAGGAGGCTTGAGTTTTTTACATGAGAATGCCGTGACATCGCTGTTTGAAGTATACGCGTTTGTTCTCGTGGCCCGTTTTAATCATCCAACGCGATCCACGTTGACATTTTTAAGAGGGAGCAGCGTTAAACACGGTCGGATCTGACAGCTATTCAACTGATTAGTGAAAATGCGCTTGGCTTGTCGATATTTCCTTCTGTTTTAACTCATTGACCCATTGGAGGCCAACATGTCATTTGCAATATCCTTTTCTTCAACTAACGTAGATTATTGAATTTTACTTTTGTTACTGTATTCAATGGTATTTCAACTGTGAAATGTGAATTGGGGGATCATTTTAAAACTGAAGGAAACTAAGATTTTATCATTTTCATTGTGCCATCTTTGTTTTCCCTTACTCAATTGAAAATGTCTCAATTGAAGTTATTCAATATTGGACAATCAATTAATATCATTATTTTTCTAATTGATATTATTATCATTGCAAAAGATTTCATTTTACTTACACGATCGGCGGTGAACGACACCATTTGTAGCCTCCTTGTCTGGTTCTTCATGGACAAATCCAAAGTCTGAGTTTTTGGGTTCATTGCGATTAAAAACTGGGGCTCGTTTTCCATGTCGACGATTCTGATAATGTGCCAAGCATACTTTGGCAGTTTTCTGGCTCTGAACGTGCAGACTGCGCTGAATTCCTCTGGCAATCCGTTTGGAAGTATAATCCTGACAAACAGTATAAAAAACAGAGAGTTGTAGAATGTATGTACGGCCAGTTTTTGTGAAAATTTTAAAGCGATTTGTTGGAAAATAGGTCGATCGTAAATCGTATATACTTGGTTGGCAGGGTGACGTCTGCATCCTTTTCTAATCTGTAGGCGGTTTGCATACGATTGCTACCTCTGACACGCGTTACGCCAGTGTACTGCGCCTCTAAAAGATCTAATTTCAGCTTGCTGATGAAGTCGAATGTTTGAAGATCGTCCTCACCTAATGGACCCTCGCATGGTCCACGAGGTGAATCTAGAATTGTTTCCTCGCCAGATGTGTATTCTACGGATGTAAAATATTTAATAACTTTAATCATTTTCATTTTCTTTCTCTGTAATAATATTTTTTAATAACCTTTATAATTTTAATATAAATATATATTTGAATGATATATGAATATACGACGAAGTTGTAAAACAGCTACTTCCTCTCCGATTTCGATGATTTTTGGATATGTTGTAGATATCGATCTTTTTCATTTGCATGATAGAGTAAAGTCGTCTAATTAGATCGACAACGTCGGATCTAATTTCTCAGATAGCAAATTAAAAAATAGTAAAATAGTAATTTCACAAAGAATGTGAAATAAGAATGAAGAAATTGAGAACAGTTTTACAGAAAGGCATATAACATTTAAGGTTTAATATTGTTTGATAATAAATTTGGAAGTATATTGAATTTGAAATGATAAATAAATTTACGAAAAATTTACGAAATTTTGCGAAAAGATCAAGGATACTTTTCCTAGGAAATATTCTTTTTCTAGGGAAAAGGAACAAGTGTTGTTAAAATGAGAAAGAATAAAATGCATAGAAAAAGTATATACTTACATACTTACATGCTTGCATAGTGACAACGTGAGATGACATCGTTAGGAAGAAATGCTCTATTGTTACACAACTCAATAAGTTTCTGCTTGAATCATTCTAATCAAACACTACTGATGGTTCTATTCTCACGACAGTATGAGCATAAGCATTGTACAAATGCAATACAAGTTCCATACAGTCCCAGTCAAAAAGACAACACGTTTGCTATATTTTTAATTTCTAATAACGTATGTACAATTTTATATTTGCAACGAATAATATTGTTAAATTACGAACTCATAATATGCGAATTACTGGAAACAGAATATTTTTCGTAATAAGAAAAAATTGTCTTATAACAATAATGAAATGATAAAACACTTTATCTCTAATATGTTATTCGTGCGTGCTATCTTCTTGATTGGGAATATATGCATACATAAGTATTTTGTTTCTACAATAAAAAATTTTTAACCAACTCATCACATTCTTAGTCAAATTTTGAAAATACTTTCAACGAGACATGATCAAAATTATAATAATTGAAAAATTGTAACTCAAACATTCAATATATAAACTACAATTTATAATCTAATTTTATTTCGTAAATTATTCTTACTATTTTGAGAATTCTAACATTTTCTTTTTTTCTAATGACTATAAATAATCCCTCTAAAAATAGATCCCTCTCGGATCATTGTAATCTTTTTGAAAATTCTTCCTTATAAATATTTTATTTTATCATAAGCAAGTTCTCAGATATCAAATAGATATTCCATTTATAGCGAAGATAGTTATAGTAATGATGTTAGTAATGAAAAGAATATTAATGAAGTTTAAACATTAATAAAAAATATACATATATATGTTTGTCTTTTATACAAAGTTAAAATAACAAAACAAATTTATTATTATAAATTAAGTTAATCGCATGTTAATCGTAATTAAATTAGAAAACTTACGTATGAATTGCACTAGCACGAATATCCATATTGAGAAATACATTCGCAAGGCCAAATCGATCCTACAATAGAAACAATAAATATTTCAATTGGATAGTATTTGTAGCTAGTTGTCATTAGTATGAATATCTAATCTGTATTTCTATATTTGAAGTTGTTTTATCACAATGATTATAATTATCAATTTTGTTATTACTAACTGAAAGTAAATTATTCAAAATCATTGCCATGTTAAAATACATTATGAAAGTATAATGATTATAACGAATTACTGCATTGTATGGACGGTTACATACATATTTTATATATAATCTGTATTGAAATTGAAATTGAGACTGAAATTAAACTAAACTTAATTAAGATTTATAGAATTCATTTATCATATATTTTTTCATCTTTTAATAAAGCAGTCTTTTAATCAAGCATCTTTTTAATAAAGCATAGATTGCATAAATTGAAACTATGTTAATTTAATTCATTCATTATATACTCTTTTAATCTTTTAATAAAGCAGAACATAAACATACAATATACATATTATTATTAAAAAATTGTTTTATTTTTAAATAAAAAAAAAGTCATCGATCCTGCCAGGATTCGAACCTGGAATCTTCTGATCCGTAGTCAGACGCGTTATCCGTTGCGCCACAGGACCATATTCATTAAAAGTTTTATTCTTCATAGTGTAGTACCAATAATCATACAAATTTTTTAGAATATACATTTGTAAGAAAAGTATATATTATATACTATCTTGTAAACAACTTAAGAAACAATAGTAGCTAATTGAACCAAATTATATGTCATATTGTCTTAGAATTAAATTTTGTACTACAATTTACATCAATATTTAAATAATTCTTAATAAAAAGTTATCAATAATATATAAATTTAATAATTATCAATATTAATGATAACTAATTATTTCATTATACAATCTAATATCTATTTATTATATTAATTTTTGATTAATACTTGTGACTGATGATTTGACGAAATAATCTGAATGAATTTCACACTATACATGATCACAATAGTCATTTCATGTGCTATACGTGAAATACGTATGTTTATGCTGAGACATATTTAGTCTGGTATAATACAATCATTTCCAGTGGTTATCAACCATGTAAGTTGACTCATCTTGATAACTTTCCACAATGAAATCTATTTTTGTCATATTTTAAAATAGTGTTTTTTTATAATTTAAGTCTAAGTTTATTTAAATTTATATATATAAAATTATATAAATTTATACATTATATTTATACATTAAATTTATATATATATAATAATTATTACTATTATCTTTACGTTTACGAGTATTAAATATAAATTTACAATAGTAAGATTTTCTTAAGATTTTTAAAATACACTTTTCGATATTTAAACCTATTAAATATTTTTGGATGTGAATCAGAAAATGAATAAATAAATTAGAATACATACATGTATGTATAATACATATGTGTATCTATATATGTATATTGCGAATACATCTCAATCAAAATTTTATTTATTTTCTTTTATTGTCCTTAATAAATAAAACTTTAGTTTATGATGAACATTCATATTCTGAGTAATATATATAAGTATATATATATATATATATATATATATATATAAATAGTGATATATAAGTAAATAATGTAATAATAAAATATATAAAAATATATCTTTTTAATTCATATTTTTTTGTTTTTATGAATTTTGTTTCTGAATAAATACGCAACAAGCATAGCATCGGCAGCTGCTTTCTGTGTGAGATAAACTGTGCCCAGCTCTTATATAGTATGAGTCCTACAATATATGAAATAAGGACGCCGATTGGTTGTGTTATATACAATCTTCCTTCCTATTGGTCGAATCTCGTGGGTCTTATCGTATTACTTGACTAACTACTTATGTGATGTTGCCAGACCGTGATGTTGCATCTACCACAGATTCAGTTTTCTGTGTTGCGTTGAATTGAATTGAAGTGGAAAAATTTCCATATGTATTTTTATATTTTATTAATTAATCGACCTCAATTATCTTTGTAATTATAGTCAAAATATCAATCTTATAATCATAATAATAGAAATAATAGTTTACGTTTGGCAACATTGGAATTACGCCATTATGCAACTGATTGTTTTTGTACCTCCAAGAGTTTATGTTTCTCAAATTATTTGGCGAATATTTTAATATCTCTCCAACAATTTGATGCAATGAGGAAGAAATTTTTTCGAAATCTTCGAAATTTTTTCTTGTAAGTATTAAATCTTCACTTTACATTTTATATTTTACTAGTTAATTAATTAGAAAATGTAATCTTTTAATTGTAATCTGGTTTTACAAAGTAAGTAGTTGATGAAAGATATAAAACAACTTATTTTTGTACTTTGTTTGTATTTTATATTTTTATATCAGTTTGACGCGATTATGAAAAGAATTTGTAAAAATATACTTATACATATACTTATAACAAAATATACTTATAACAAAAATATTTAAAAAATGACAATGAGCTTTTTAGTTATTTCTTTTTTATCTTTATTTTGTATTTAATACTTCTAATATCATATGTATATAATATTTATTTGACATATTTATTTAAAATATTTATGTAACGTATTATATAATATATTTAATGTATTGTATGTAAAATTTGATGTAAAATTTCTAATTTCTTTATACTTAATATTTTCGAACAGAAATTGATAATTATCTGTACAAATCTATTTATAGTTACAAATAATAGTATTAAATAAATATGAATACTAAATTCATTCTTAGTCAATTAATTATTATTATATATAATTATACTATTATTAGTCAATTAATTATTATGTTGTAATTAATTTTTTGAAAAATATTATTTCTTTTTTAATTTATTCACTTTTACTATTTTTTTTACTATTCCATACTATTAATATTACAACAAATTATAATGAACAATCGTAAATATATATTTCAAAATAGTATAATAAATAGTAAAAATTAACAATTCAAAATATCACAATGCTAAAATTATTTTTAAAATGAAACAAAGTTATTACTATTTTTACAATTCGTATATTCATTATAACAAAACACTTTTCAAAATGTTATTTTCATCTATAAACCAAAAAAAATAACTTTACATATAAATTTATAATACATTCTATATGGGCTAAACATGCATTGCTAACATTTATTACTACTATTCAAATATATCATTGGAATAATAGCATATTGTATTATGTACTTATTAACTTATAACATCCCAAAAATAATCAGCGTTAGAATTGCATGTTCGTAGAATTCCGTAACTTTTAGAAGATGGCGCTACGTATGCAACAGGACTATCATGCTATCGGAGATCCAGGCAGATACCCGCTGAGGATACTCAGGCATGGTGAAAAAAATTGTTTCCAAACATATAACCATAACATATATCTTGACGTGTCGAAAATAAACTGTAAGGAAGATTTTCTGCACTGTATCGGTCTTCAAAGGAAACAATCTCAGCGCAAATATAAAATTATAAACAGTGGCCGTGAAATGAAAAGGATTAATATTCCTAATAGTGTAATATTGCGTGACTGCTCCATTGTTATCCTGGGGGTGGCATGCGAACTATGTGGAAAGTGTTTTAAATGTGAAACTGACTTGAATGTACACATTTCGTTGAAACACAAGACACATGAAGAAATTCATGGCACAAATGTGAAAAGAACCCAATGGACGAGAAATGAAATCGAAGTATGTAAGAAATTAACAAAATCTTTCAACAATACGACGATTGAGTCTACTAAAAATTTTAGAATAACGAAAGAACGCAAAATGTTGTGTTTAACTTTGAAAATAGGAGAGGAAGTTATCGCCAAAAAATTAATTAAGCGAAAGTATTTGAAGAAAGTATTTAACGACATGGAGATTCAAATCGAATCGGGTTGTAAAACGAAATTAATTGCGGACAAAAATGTGCGTGGAAGTACTGTTTCTTGTATCGATCCTGTTGTGTTCAATAGTCGTTGCCAATGTTGCAACCCGTCTGTGCACGCGGTACAATGTTCGAATCGATATTTGGCTGGCAATATTGTAGCAAGTGAGCAGGTGGTTCGTGAGAAAATTATAGCGCGAGAGAAAATCGACGCTTCGAACAGGTTGAAGGAATCATGCGCAGTACCAGAGAATAAAAAAACGGGTAACGTTACGATTCATGACAACGCGCCGAAGACACCTTTTGTGTTAAATATGTCCTTTGAAAACTGTAATATACACGAAGTTAGTGATTCTGAAAAATGCAATTGGGAATACGCTAGTTCGACATCTTCGAGTGATACTTTAATGCTTAACGAACCGTGTCATAAGCCGCAGTTCACTGCAGCATCAAACAGAAGTTTGAACTGTGATAAGAAAAGTGATAGTATTACATCTCTACCGAATGATACATATACTCAATCGGTGAATATCAACCCAGAAAGCATTACTGAACACAGGAAACAAGATAACACAAATCAAAAAGACTTCACCTTAAACAAGATGGAAAAATATATATCGAAAAATTTACAGGATGACTCCCAAACGATACATTTGATACTGCCGTTAATTATGCCAATAGTCGTGCCAAATGCAAGTATTCCAAGGTCACCAGTCAACGTTACAATACGAGCAACATCAACAGAGCAAAGGAAACAGACCCAGCAAAGAGAACAGCTACAGCCCCAACAGGAGCAACAGGAGAGTCAGGAACAATCACAGCTAGAGCAACAACGAAAACAAATTACGAAAGATTCTACTATCGAGGATAATTCCGACGATGACGTACAAGAAGTGTTACGAATTGTTCGAAGAAATGAGGAGATTATAAATCAAGAGTCGCCAACTCGGCTCGAGCGAGAGATGTTAGTACAAGTTGCCATTAGAGATATGAAGAGGATGGAAGAGCTAGGGTTACATTTATTAGAGAAGGTAACCGACTGTACGAAGAGAAAGAAACGTTCGAAACCTAATGGCAAGTCTAACGACACGAATGATGATTGTGCCAAAGAAAAGAAGAAGAGAATTAGAACTGAATCGAATGGCGGTTGTAGAAATCAGACCAAAGAAAAACACACTTCTGGCATGAAGGAGCATGTGAAAGTACAAAGTTATAATAGCGTAGCGACGATGGGTGTGCCTGATAGCGTGAAGGAAAATTTGATGACATACAATGAGAATATAGATATAGCGGAAATGATACGAAGATATGGCGCTAATTATTATAATGAAGCGTCTAAGATACATAACAACGCGCCGAGTGTTCAGGAACCTGTTAGCGGATTCCTTGTCCCGTCTTCCGGCGGAATGGAAAACAGGAGTAATGGACCGATTGTAATAGATTTAGTCAACGGCGCCGATGAATAGCAATAGGAACAATAGTCCCAATGGATGACGAGCGAATAGTTTCACAAAATTTTGTTCGTTGTTACGAACGAATAATTTGTAATTAGAATTTGTTTTTGGAATAACACATAATGAAACGAAAATGTTGAAATATTTGTTTAATATAGATTGTTCGATTTTTGTTAATTTTTTTAATATATTCTTTTAACACAGCTAAGCAAGTATTAGCTGATTGAAAGTTCACTGTGTTCTAACTAGATAAACAGTGATTTCACGTAAATTTTCTATAATATTATTGCTGCCAAAATGTTACGATGTCGTAAAGGATATATATGTTTGTGTTGTACAAAGTAAAAGTGTTATTTTGTGTTTAAATGCTGAATAACGTGGAAACAAGATATTTATTTAAACAGGCAAAATATATGTTTTGTATTATTATTGGGAAGTAATATGCAGATAAGTTTTCATTCACTCAATATGAGCCATTCGGAAACCATATTGATCAACTGCGCTAATTATGGAATAGGTGCAATAATAATAATAATAACAATAATACTATTAATATTAGTCGTGCAATTAATAAAAAAACAGAGTCAGTCAATTTGATTTCTGAGATGCTCATATATGTAGGATGTCTCAGTAGGAAACCGAACTTTATTGGTGTATTCAATAGATTATTCTAATAAGAATGATTCATATACAATATGGGTTTTGATTCACTATTTTTTTGAAATAAGTAAAAACTTGTAGAAGTGAATCAAAACTTGTAGCGTATAATGAACTTTTTTTTTAGAGTGACTTATAAAACATATTGGTAAAGTTTCCTTCTGGGACACCAAGACTTTTTTTCAACATTTTTTACATATACATAAATATATAATAATTTTGTACCTTTCTACAATAAATGTTTCTCAAAAAAGAAAAACACTTCAAACTTTTTTATCATACCATGATAGATGCACTTTAGAAAATTGCAAAAAGTATGCTCTGTATAATTTAAATACAGTAGGAGAACATAGTAAAAATTACTATCTACCGACATTATTTTGAGCATTATTCAAACAAAGCACAGAAATTCTTTATCCTTTCAAGTAAACACGTAATTGAAACATTCCCAAGCGAAACTTATCAACAGGGATACTGTCATGTACGATCAAGAGTAAAAGCTACCATTGGCTACAGCACAATGGAGATAGTGATTTAAGATTTAGAAGCTAGAAACGCTCCATCTATCACTTGTGTTACGACAGAAGTGAGATGTAAATCAAATATCGACACAAGTGAGCGCTAGCAAAAGCATTAGATTACAACAATAGTTAAGGAATTTAGAATTTAGAATTGTGACTTCTACATCCTATAATAGGATAAAAAACACACAAAATTAGAAATAGAAAAATTATATGTACAGTCGATTTAAATGTCTGCAGGGATTGTGATTTTCTTAAGCGATAGACTTCGACATAAAACAGTCGATATAATTGTTGCATATCATAGGTAAGTATATCAAAAACCACTTTTAGAATGCGATGTTGTCAGAAGTACTTATAATAGAACTCTGAACTTCATTTGTTCAGAACGAAAATTTTAGTTATGCCTAATTAACTGAAATTTACTTATCCAAACATGAGCTTACGTGAACGAAAAACTAGCTATTGGCTTATCCGATCAGAGACTGATCCTATATTGGCCGATTAAAAGGGAGTACTTGCGAAAAAGAATTTAAATGTGGCAATATCTTAAAAATTGTTGCGTTGCAAATTCGATTTCTACGCGATCGTTCAACCTCTCGACGCGAGTGGTTTGGCAAAGTTTGGTATATGCGAGAGAGTCCACGTGTTACCGGCTTGTTCTGAAGAAGCTTCTTCCGGTCGCGTTGAAACGCGATGTACCCGAAGTTTTCGGCTGGGTGCAAAAGCGCTGGCGGCTTCCGATAGTTGCTGCTTGGTCAGCGGAAGTCGATGAGCCGGCATATATAGGGTGCCACATTTTAATCTATAAATGCAATTATCTTTGTAATCGTTCGTTATTCGAAAAATGCTTCAAACACAACTTCTTCCGTTCTTGAGGAAGCAGTAGTTAGTCTGTTTCTAGCTGGATGCGTCAACGAAATACGAAGATCAATACTACTTTTTTAAGTGAAATTTTATAAAATCTATGTATGAAAGGCTTTGTATACTACCCTTCTTCCTTAGCTTTCATATGACAGATTTTATAAAATTAAAGTTAAGATATCTTCTAAACTAATAAGTTTTTTGACATACATAGACTAATACTGTTAGTTTGCTGCATCCATTTAAAAAAATAGTATTGATCTTCGCGTTTCCTTTGCTCGTCCACCTGGAAACAAATTAAGTTACTGCCTCCTCGAAAGAGAACAAATTGTTCGAAGAACGGACAGTTATGAAGATAATTGCATTTATAGATTAAAATAGGCCACCCTGTATATCCCGTGAAGCGTTCAATGTGTATCACACGTAATATTGATGGCACAAATAAACTGTAAGACGAAGCAACGCATTGCACGGCTGCTCGACACGAACTGATAAGCTCTGGAGAACCGCGTGGCTTGCCTCTCTCCATCTCCCTTCAAGGAGATTCGATCTTGCTTTCCATCTTCCGTCATCGAGGAGAAGAAACAATTACGTTGATCATGAATTAGCATGTCGTGCACGCAGAGAAAGGAGTCTGCATGCCCTGTCGTCGGCTGCGATCATATTCATTTCAATCGCTCCTGACAAGCTGCTGTATTGATGTCTTTCTGACTTGGTACACCCAAAACCTGAAAATTGAGAATTTGAGTAAGTAAAGGAAAACTTTGAAAACGAATTTAGCAGGGATGTATGATTCTTTGTGAAAAGGCATTTGTCAGAAAAAGTTGGATTTGAGTAAGTGAATACATTTGTAACTAGACTGTGGATGTCCATGTATTCATGGAAAGTTTGAAGCTACAGAAATATACAGAATACACATAACGTTAACATGAATCTGAAATATTTAAAGTGCTCGTTATAATATTTAGTAAATGAAGTAAATTCCTACTAAATATTGGGGGTTTAAATTTTTTAGTTATGTTTATAAAAGTACCAAATTGCATGACCATACTTGCAGTTTACAACTCTAAACTTTGAAATTATTATGTAGCTATGGGATATAAGATATAACGAAATAAATCTAATTAGAAGTATTATAAAACCACATGATTAAATCCAATTTTTTTTATTATAAAATACTCTGTATACAAATATATCGGTTTTATATTCATAAAATAACAAAATGAACAAATTTATTTATTATTTATTTATTATAAATTATCGAATTGTCCTTTAATTCAACTTTTGTACAACATTTTTACCATTAGAGTAAAGACGATACTATATTTTTGTTCTATATCAAAACGTTGTTAGTCATAAAAAGTTCTATATCCTACGTTCTCATTGGACATTTTTATCATGGCTCAATTACGCTTAACTTACGAGAAAGTTGATGACTGTGTTTTGTAAGTAACGTTGTACTTACGTGGCATATCTCATATATGATCAATAACATCCCTTCCAGGTAGAATAGAATAATCAGTACCTAACTGATTGCAACATTCATTAGATATGTACATATGTCAAGTTACCTAGTACGGGACCCATTTTTTCAGAACAACATAATTCTTGACTAGAAGCATTTTGTTTTTAAAACTATGATATCTTTTTTTTGCAATCTGTCTGAATACAGAGCAAAAAGAAATCGGTATTTTCATCACTAAATTAAAAACAAAAATTCGCACATAAGAAAAACAGGTAGCCTAATATGAAATTCCTGTTTCATAATAAAAGTCTCCAGTTAGGTAACAATGACATGATTAATTAAATTTAATGACTATTCAATAGTCTAAAGATTAATTTAAAGATTAATTTTATAATTTTATAATATTTATTATTACTATTATTCGTATGCAACATTGTCGTAACGGAGAAAGTAATTCCACTGCTAAACCGCACAAACTCAACACTTTCTTGTTGTGCAACGGAACTGTTGTAATATATTCGAACGATCTTGTCAATGTTCTTCCACCATTATTGTGAAAACTTGAGTAGTTGAACTTGTTTTGCTTCTAATCAGGAAATTTTGATATTGAATTACAACTCCATTAATCTTCTAATGAAAGAGTTATATGGTAGAAATTTTTGATAAATAGATACTCTCTTGCCAAATTACTCAGAAGGTATTCTACTTTGAATCGTTCTTCTAAACTTTATAAATCTCTTACTTGTAAGCAGCCACGTCATGAAGCAATAAAATGAGAACTAGCTTTTTCTAGAAATTCTTCTTTACACAGTTTCAAACTTCATGTTCGTGTTCATGTCCAATTTAGAAGTAACTGATTATTGTAATTCTGGATCTATAGGGGAAAAAGTGAAGTATCTAATTTCCATAATCTAGTGGCGGTTGTTATGTTGATAAAATTTTCAGTTTCCTTATTAACTTATTTTCATGACTGGGGTTATATTCAACAGGATTATATATAATAGCCACTGAAAATTGCTATAGTACTGAAAGATTAAAGGGGACATAAAACATCTTTATTTTGTCATTATAGTGTAATAAATAGTATTAAATAATAATAACATACGTAACAATAATAAATAATAACATAGTAATAAATAACACTAAAGTATTTTTAATACTCAATTATTTTAAGTGTTCCGGCGTTGCCGGAGTTACAGATATAAACGGTACCTTGGTTTGTCTTAATTTGTGCGTTGGCGATTGCTTCATACTTTGTACTGAAGAAGAAAATTAAATTTTAATATATCATAACATTTTATAATTTATATAAAAACTAGTTTGTTTATAATTTTATGTATAAAAGATTTTTACATTAAAGTTATATTAAATTTTATATTAAAAATTTTATTATATTAGGACTATTCACCTTTATTCTTTTTTTCCATGTCCATAAAGACTTTTCTTAGATAAGTTACAGGCTTTATAGGAGATGCAATAATCCTAGGTGACACAGACTTTCTTTCACGAATATTTGTTCTATTAAAAAAGTCCATTCTCTGTGGGGTTTTCGACTTACTATTATTCTTATTATCATTACTATCCTGATCTTTCTTTTCTACAAGGATATAATTATGAGATAGATATTATAAGATATTGTAATTATATATAAACTATAGATATAATATTAAAAATATAAATTCTGTAATAATACTAACCTTCGGTATTGTTTTCTGACATAGATAAACTGCGTCGTTTTGCAATTTTCTTACCAATTCTATTATAATCTTTTAATTTCTTCGTTTCAGTCTTTGAGCTATGAAAAAACGTGCCTGGACAAACAGATTCTTCGGGGTTGGACATTGCAGAATTAACTTCATTTTTAACCGAATTAACAGGAGATTCTACAACAATAATTTTATTTCTAAATTGGAAATTTATAACATTCAGAGAATCATTTGCTCGTAAATTATTTATTTTTTGAAAAATTTCCTTATTTACTATATCGATCTCAGTCGATGTATCTGAGGATATAGAAATATCATCACATATCTCACTAGTAGTAAATATCTGTTTATTCGTGCATTTGTTGTTCAGTTTCCAAGAAAAGATGTTCTTTAATTTGCCTATACATTTTCCAGACCAGTTGATAGATTCATTTTGCTGTGAATTACTGCTACTTTCATTGGAATTCTCCAGTATTGTAATCAATCTCTCAGAATCCAATCTGTTTGAAGTGTATGTATCACAAGAAGGTGAAGCGTTAATTTTGCTCGGGTCATTTACACCCTCAGTTGAAATTTTAATCATATTATGAAATTTTTTCGTTTGACATATCGAGTTATTATTTTTTTCAAATGTATTGTGCGATCTATCTGTTAAGTTGTTATTACTTGACAAGAACTCATTGTCTACGTTTCTGGTAGAATCAGTTTCGTTTGTCTGCTTTGCAGAATCAGATTTTCCTAAAATTTCATCAAACATCTGTCTTAATAGTGTTTTTAACGAGACAGGCGCATGTGTATTATCTTTTTTTTCAGCTTTTACATCTTGTTGATGTTGCGAATTATTTACATTAATAGGATTCTCATTTTTACAATTCGCATGAGATTTCGTATCGGGTAAAGAAAAAAAACTTGTACTGTCATAATATTCAGACGTATTTAAAATATTATCACTTTGTCTTATTGCAATTGACGTGTTTCCATTCATTGTGTCGTAAAAACTTTCATCACTGTTATCTGATAAAATCTCGTCCATCAGCATAGCATTATCGAGATTTAATCTCGAATTCGATTCTTCATCTAAATGAGACAATATAATTTATATTATATTGTACTACAAACAAGATATGAATTTTGAAAGAATATATTTAAAATATTTTTTGCTAACTCGTCCTCTTTTTTATATAAAAGGAAAAAAAACGTTGTTACTTACACATGGATAGCGAATTTGAAGAATTTTCAAAACTATTCACCGTTTCTGTATTCATTGTTTCTAATTGTATTTTCTACACTCTTTTATACATACTCGAGTCCTTCGCTCTTCGATGTCCGATTATTAAAGATTACTAAAGAAGAAACACAAATACTATACAATTTTCGAAGGACGTTATATACTAGGTTTAAACTGTTATTTACCAACAAATTTTAAAATACATGTAACATAATATAACTGACGACACTCTATTCCATAAGATTCTATTAATGCAAAGTTCTCAATTTTTAATATAAAAATTAGTACCAAGAGACAAGATTTTTTTGAATAGTTCAATGATAGTTTTTTTTTTAGAATTAAATCTGACTGAAAAGAAAAATTAATTTTCAATATAGTTCATAATGGTTAAGCAGTTTTTAATATAACTTCCACGACTTTGCATACACCATTACTTTGCGCATATTATACACATACTAGAAACATCGTGTCGCAAAATATTTTAACAGAAAGATCACTAACACATACAAATACACGCAGTACAGTATGTAACATACAACAAATACAATCACGAACAATGATAATGATCGACTAATGTATCATTAGATTATTTACAAAACACACAACAGACTAGCAACAATTTTCTTTGATGAAGTGGTCCGGATTTGAACAGGCAGTTGTTAGACCGTTATGGTTTACAGTGGTGAATAACTGAAAATTACAGATTAGCCGATGAAAGGATAAATACATTGCTTGTAGCTGTGATAAGTATTGCACGTACGCTTTGTATGTATCTCGATAGATAAAAAATACGATAATTCAGTCTTCTTGTTCCTTCTTCACGTGTACTTTTATCCTTCTTAATTTATTAAACTGTTCGAGGCATTCCACCGCCGAGCATAAATCTTCCTCGTTCCTTTCCAAAGTTATCTCGAGAGAGGCAAACAGACTTTCGAGGTCATAACACGGCCATGTTTCTGTCACCTCAATGATCTTACGAAGTAGCTCCTCTATTTCAAAATCGTTCAGTTTCTCGTTGCTCGACGTCGATAAATTAAGCGGTGAATTTCTTGTACGTTTCGACGGTGGTCCTTCGCCTGATGCGCTGCTTTTTCTTTTAACGTTAATTTCTGAATAAAAAGATCGAACTTTTGTTCTCTTAGCAAGTAACGGTTACTTTCAAGGGATCATATGTGTGTGCGTGTGTGTGTGTGTAAGTCACATTTTTGCTTGTTTGTTTTTTCTTTCTTGCAGAAGAATAATTTTGAAACAATATAAGGAATTTACTTATTTGTATATTTAAAATAAATAGTTTGAAATATATATTGACAATTTTTCATATTTATTGGTCATTACGTATCTGCGAAATCTACTTATATCAAGAAATCTACAAAAATGGACTTATTACATTTATTTTCTACGATCTTCAAATTAGATTAAAAGATTTGTTACTTGATTTGGAATTGGTCATCACGTGAGCTGATCGCACCGTGCAAATTCTATTGCGAACTTTAAGTCTGCTTCTCCGAGAAAACGATGCCTCCTCTATCGGTATTGCAGTATTATTAATATTCTATGAGATTCTTTAACCTTTAAAAAAAAATTAAGGAATCTTTCACTTACGAATTTGAAGATTTTCTGCGGTATCGGCACGTCCTGCCTGTTTTCGTTTCCTTCCTACTTCTTTCGTCTTCTTCAGATTCATAATTTGTTCGAATTGCGCTAGTTGAATAATAAATTCATACTGATGTGCAATTACTAGTTAAATTGTTATATAATTACAAATAACATAAAATACGAAAGATAATATATGGATTTCTAAGATATATTAATATTATTTATATAGATTAATTAAGTTAAATTAACAATATCGGAATTATGGTATTAAATGATATATAAAATTATGATACTTTCAAAAGTCTTATGTCTTCAAATCAGGCTATTCCTTGTTTCGACTATTTCACATTAAAATACTTATTTTTAATTATTAAGTGACGTAAAAGTCAGAAAATCCGGAAAAATGGACATCATATTTTTTCTATCTTAAAATAGCAACAATAGTAAGGTATTTTTAAAATATTTGAATAATCTTTTAATATGAAGATGTCGTACCTTGTGAAGAACAATTAGATTCGAGATCACACGTCGAGTGAACGAATAATTGTTTAAAAAATGATTCCCGCTGCTGCGCGTCGGGGGATGTGACTTCGAACATTTCGCCTCGGTGTTTGTCGAACAATGATGCAATCTGAAAATGAAAACGAGAAAATCTCTATGATTTTCATGTTGTACTTTTCACAATTACACGTAATTGAAAAACATGTAAAAAAACTTCTTGTCTTCTTCAAGCAAAGCAAAAGAATAATGTAGCATCTATTTCAATCTTTTTTAGCAAAATATTGATTATGCTAAATATTGCTATACAATTTTTATCAGTTTGTACTTATATTACTTTATATTAGATTGCGAATTTTTATGCATTTATTCCGAAGAATGCGTAATAAATTGAAAATATATATAAAATATCTAAAGTACAGTAATCGAAATGTGTTATTATCTAGAAAGTCGAAAAATTCGACAACGATATTTAAACATCTCAATTTAAATATCTTTTTAAATTTATAGCATTCTAATACTAATTACTACAATTGTACTCATGCATCTTTTATTAGCAATTATTGTCAAATTAGTATTTTATACTTGATAAATGTAAGCATGATTTTAATCACAGTTTCGTCTTACATCTGCGGGTAAATCTTCCTGCGGGCAATTGGCCGTAATCAAGATTAACATATGCACCGATCGATCTAAGCCATGCATCAAAGAAGTAAAAACGACGCGTGCCGCTTCATCTACCAGATCCCACCAGGCTAAGATGTCAGGAATGTAGAGCAACGATGGTAAACTTCGTCGAGCCATTTTCATTTTCTATCAATGATCAAGATATTAGATTCAGTAATTAAACAAATAAATAATTCATAATACAAGTAATACTTATAAGTAATCAATACCGTAATATGAGTACAAGTAATCAAATTAAATTATGAATAATAAATTCAAATATCTGGACATTTTAGATAGGAATATTAATAGAAAAAACATTAACGATTTGAAATATCTTTTACCAACGTTTAATCAAGTCTTTGTGCATCATTTTTATTAATTTTATAAAATATCAATTTTCTTATTTGAATCAAATTTAATTAAGTTCGAACTATAGTATTATAATCTAATTAAGTTTTAACTATAGTATTAAACAATAATTTTTCACGTTACTTGAATGAGAGCTTCTTCTGCAGCCCTTCCTGTTTCTTCGAACAAAGTTGTAACGTCCAACACATGGCAGGGTAAATGTTCCAAGGTGTGGAGTAATGCTGGTCCCAGATGACGAGTGTGGGAATCATCGTCGCCGTACAATAAAATCCTGGGACAGTTGTTTGACCTCGATACGGCTCTACCAGTACTGTAAGAAAGAGCTTTTTGTACCGTGATTACGATTCATGATATGATTAACTTTCACACTGATCAGATTTAATAATAAATTTAGTCATCCAAAGTAATATGATTATATTGATTTAATAAATTTCTAATTTAAATTATTCAAATCATTTGAATCATTTTTGTAAATTTCTAATTTCCAATTTACATAATATTAGGGAGAATCAGGTCAAATTTATAAATTAATATTATAAACATAGTTTCTTATAGGATAATTCGATCATTTTTTGAATAAACGTAATTGTACATTGTACAATTATGCTCAGATTTTTGTTATTTTCTACTTTGGATGTCTCATATATTTTTGTTTATTAATAATAATCTAAATTATTAAAAATTCACAATCTAGTAACGAGTAGTTCATAGTGAAAAATTTCTTATTCCCTGATACCAAACGGTAATTCGATGCTCACATAATATCGCAAATTAACATTCCTGGTGGACAAAGAATCTGGAGCTGTGATAAAATACGCGATAAATTATCTTGAAGCAATGGCTGAATTTTATACGATAAAGACTTCACTGGTGCGACTGAAACACGATGCGATGCTGGTAAAATATTCTGTTGTGCCCTTAGAAAATCTTGTTTTTCGACCTGAAATGAAAAATTGAAAATTAGAAAATCATTTTAAAATATAAGTGAAATTTTATTTCGTTACTTTTGATCGGTGTAAAGTTTTAGTTGTAAATATTACCGACTCTGAATGAATAGGTTTATAACAATTCATCAACATTGAATTAAACTTTCTTTCTTATCTCTTAAATCTGTATTATTGAGAAATATTGTTCTTATTACTTTAAGATGGCGTTCGTTAATTTGATATTTCGCCTTGGACGTATATATTTCCGGATAGTTCCTTCGGACACAGCACATTACCGCCTCGGCGCAAAGAGCTTGCAAATCACTTCCGCAAAATCCGACTGTTTTCGATGCAAGATACGCCAAAAATTTCTGCGGTGGTTTCTGCTTCCAACTTTTTATATGAACCTATCGTCACATACATGATATCTTCATTCTTTTATTTTATTTACTTTGCCAATTAACGCTTCAGGGTTTATGCCTGATGTTGAGATTCAGATTATGTTTAATAATTCAATAATTAATTATATTTTCATAGCTTTAAATGCGGAGTTACATGTCGACTCCATTTATATATAATTACAAAACTTGGTGCAATTAAAAAAAACTTCTAACAGGGGTTGCAGAAGATGATTGTAATATTATGATCTACGCGTACCGAGAGTATTTCTTTTCTGGCAGTATAACATGGTAACGGAAAGTACAACTCTCTGTCGAATCGACCTGGTCTTCTCAGAGCTGGATCTATAGCATCGATTCTATTCGTTGCTCCAATTACTATGATCTCTGAATTGTTCTCTAAGCCGTCCATCAAGGCCAAGAGAGTGGAGACAATGCTGGCGTGCACAAAGTCTTGGCGGCTAGATCTGACTGGTGCTAAACCGTCAACTTCGTCGAAGAAGATTATGCAAGGCTTCGACTGTTGCGCCTGTAAAATCGGCGTGGTTACGAATGAAGTTTTTAAAGTAGATCACAATATTTAATGCGCAAAACAACTTTAATTATGTGAATTATATTTAATCAGAAATATGAAAAGTGATACACGTGAGGACGATGAAATACCAGATAGGGAATTTTAATTAAAAAAAAAAAAAAAAAAAAAAGGCAATGTATTAACCAGTGAAAAAATCTTCTGAAGCTTCTTTTCGCTTTCGCCGACCCATTTGCTAAGGCAGTCAGAACCTTTGCGTGATATGAAGGAGACCTTCCGTTCGGAGTTACTACACTCAACAGCTAAAGCACTGGCTACCAATGTTTTTCCTGTTCCTACGAAACAAAGAATATTAATCGGAAATCTCGTTTCCAACAATGTTCCGCTTCATTACGAACCGTAGAACGCTTTATTTTACCAGGAGGACCGTAAAAAAGCAAACCCCTCGGTGGTTTCAGGTTGAACTTCGCGTAAATGTCACCGTACATGAGCGGGAACAGAACTGTCTCCTTCACAACGCGGATCTGTTTCTCCAGTCCTCCGATGCAAGAGAAATCCTTCACGCAGGACATTCTTCGCGATCAAATGGACCTCCGAGCTTTTATTTCGCATACCCGACGAACCTATTCTCATTCGACCACCACGATTTTTGTATGCAATTACTCCTTAAATCTTCGCCCAGTGAGATACGCTTCGGCTATTTGCATCGTTGATTGTACACGTGCATCGTTTATTTCCGGAATATTTTACTAGAATTTTTCTACCGTGTGTTTGACGATTGATTCAAGTTGATTCACGATGTAATTTCATTATTTCTTGGACGTTTCGTCGATACAGTTCCAACGAAACATGCGAATCGTGTTGGACTTTGGAGCAATGTTCGTGCAATTCTAAATAATATATAAGACACAATCATTACAACTCTCTTCGGTGTGATAGATGTTGTTTCATTTAAAGTTGAAACGTTCCAATTACACAAATAATTCTATAAAATATTTAAATATTTACTGTTAAATATTTTTTAGCGTTACAAGAGTATGTACTTCAATACACAAACATTTTACGTATTTAGTAAATGTTAGAAAGTAAACGTTATTACATGATTATTAGAAAGTAAAAACATTATACAATTAGATATAGGTATAAGAACAATGTGAATAATTAAAGCACATTGAGAAATTATGTTTACCGCACATTTATTATTTTAACAGATAAATTAAGACTCTTAACATGTTTCGTTAATGAAATTTATGAAAATATGGTTTCATAGAGGAATAATAGGAAGTTAAGCAATAAAAAGATAAATCTTTACATTACGAAATTTCAATTTATTATGCTACAATGAATGACAATAAAACGTATTACTTGTATGGTAAAATAAATAAGGCAGTGTATGCTCTTTTGTTTTCTATATCTTCTACACATCTGTTCCATATGTCTGAAACTACTGTCTGCGAAAGGTCATATTGTACGAACATATTCAATAAAAATTTCATTAAATTCGTAAGTCAATATGTTCTTTGCAAATAGCAGTGATAACATTACAATCTTTATCATCTGAATACTTTTATAGCAATTATAGTAGTTAGTTCAAACGGCAGTGGTTACGTGAACCTCTCGATTAATACAATGTACATGTAATTACACAGTTTTTTTTTGCCTTTTGCAATATTTTTGGTAATACAAAGATGACAGCAGATCAGAAAATAGCACCAGAAATTATTCTTGGAATAATTACATGTCTTGGATTTCTTTACCATAAAATGGAATGTAAAATATGTTAATAGAAACAGAAAAGTCACAATGATTCAATTAATGTTCATTTTTTTAAAAATCTGTATTAATTGTATATGTGATTTTTCTGTATCATTTACTATTTATTGAGGTTTACATTTGAATCTTCGTCTCTGAAATATCATACAAATTCTTTGGCAAATATCAGCGATATTTAACATACTTTAGTTGAACAAAAGTTTATGGATGCTACATTATTGAATTAAATGAAAGAAAATATCTAAATACAGATTATATTATTTACATACAAATTTCAAATAAAATTTCATATCATTGAATTTTCTATTAATGCTTTAGAAATTAGAAGCAATCTTACAGCTTGTTTGTAATATTTTAAACTCCTTGCATTCTATATATTCTGATAACAGTATTTTTGTTAACTTAATCCTTTTTTTAACTACCATGAATACCAATACTTATTTAGTTTTCATAATGTGGCACTAATGTTGATTATCCTTATCGTAAAGGGATATATACCTGAGCAAGAGAAAGTACAATATTCAAGTTATCAATTTCCTAAACCTCGTGTAAACTACTAAAATTAAAAAATTCAACTCTAAATGTTGGAATTAAATTTTAAATTGTGCAGAAACGCATGAATTAAAATTTATATTTTACATCATTTTTGTATTATGTATTCTGCATTATTATTAGAATGCAAATTATTAGAAATACTCCTAAAAATTTCGAAAAATTTTTTAAACATTAGTTTTGCTGTTACCACACTTTAATTTTATACAAAACAATGTATGTGCATGCATACTTTTTAATTTTTAATACTTGTAATCAAATGCGAAAATAACTTTACATATAATTTTAAATTAAACTGAAAATCATACGAATTTTTCAAAAATACTATGATTAATTACGAAGAAAATAAAATAAATTTTCTTGGAAAATTATCTTTATACTAAATTAATTATTTTAATTCTAATATGTCATTCTAATATATCAAGCATATATATGAAAACACTAAATATAAGGATAATTGTTCATAAAAAATATTAGATATGTAAAATTATTTTATCTCAAAATTTGATATTTACATTATAAAAATTCGTCTAATAGAGTACTGAAAATTATTTTGCTAATTTAATTTGAATACAAAGAATAACGCACAAAAAGAATAAATACTATGTGAGCATTTCTAAAGTTCAGTCTTTTCATCCCTATATTCTAACACATTTTAAGTAAGTCAATTATAATGTCGCAAAATTTATCTATAATTCCTGCTACAATTGAAAAATAACAATTTAACTTTTCACATACGTAAGTTTTAATTAATACAATTTATAAAATTAGTTACCAATCTGTTAATAACATATCATATCTTTTTAAATAATATTAATTATTAATTACATCGCATTCTTTTAAACATTTAGTATTATTTACTATATGCTTGATCATAAAAATTATTATTAAATTCTTACTATCCACTTAAAATATATTTTCTACTTATACATTTCTGTAAATAATTGAAATTAAATAAAGAAATTCATTTGCTATCATATTGTTTTCTTGTATGAATGAATACTATTTATATGATTAATGTCAATAGGAAGAGTCTTATTACTTCTAGAATGCATCAAAATCTTTTTTCTCATCTATAGCGTTTGGTAACTATTCTTTCACAGTTACAGTATAAATCACAACCAGTGTACAAATCTAAAATGTAAGTTTTATATTAAATATTTTCTAATATTTATACAAATACAACTTTTTTTGTATATTATTACAATTTTTACCGAGGTATTTCACACATTATATAATTTTCAATTATATCCATTGACACATCCACAATAAAATCAGAACCTAATTACTTACGGCTTATGGCTTTGGTCAAAACAAACAAACGAGCATGTATTTCATTGATCATTATAATTAAAGAACTAATTTAATTACCCAAATGTAATTTAACTGTTTGTAATTGTACTCAATTAAATCGTATTAATTAAAATATGAAATTCCAATTTTGTATAATAATTTTTGTATAATAATTTTTCATCAATGTATATAAAAATAAAGGATTATGCTAGATACAAGTTATTTTTATACATATTAATGAAAAATCGTTATATCAAATATTATTTTATATAATAATTTAATTTATTTTATATAATACACGTAACTATCTAAATTTAGTTTACTGAGTTATCCATGATTTTTAATTACGTATATTGTTATTACTTATCATTTCATTTATGCAGATATATTTTAAGTAAAAACTATAAACTGAAAAAAAGCATAAGTTATTTTTATATTGAATACAATCTAGTACAAATTACTCCTAAAAATCAATTATGTACAAAGCCAAAACATTTTAGTTAGGCAATATTTAATATTGCACATAAAATTTGGAATGTAGTTATACATTTTTATATTTGTTTTCAAATTCTCGTGGTTTTAAAATTAATTAGGGGGCTAATACGCAATTATTATTGATATTAATTAACATAATTATGACCTCTAATGAAATAATAAAAAAGAACATATAAAATTACTTCACTGATTTTAAATTTAAATCTTGAACATCTTTATATTGAGTATTATTTCACTAAAAAATTTTTCTTTAAATAGAACACATATGATTTTATATGCATATATGCATGTTGAAACCTACATGTCAAGATATGTCTATATTTAAAGTACTTTTATAAAAATTATGTAAAGAATTGTAAAAATTCAAAGTAATAACTGGCGCACATAATGAAATCTATAATGTATTTTACGAAGATTTAGTAGGATTCTACTATATGTATATGTGATAAAATAATTTGATATAATGTACTGTCAAGTACCACACGTAAAAAACTATATTAAGTACATATTGTATTAAATTACCATCATCTTTGTATAACCAGCATTTGCAAAATTTTATTATGAAGAAATATACCTCTTTGAGGCACGAAGTACTATACACACATTAACGATAAAATTATTTCACAAGTATCTCATTAAAAACTTGCACAAAAAATAAACTGTTCGTAACTTTTTAATTTCTTGCATGTTATTTTTTATGCCAATTATAATGCAGATATTGATAATTAACCGAAAATTATGTATAATTGCTGATTTAAATTTGATATCAAAATTTGTTACTAAGAGATATATTGTGCCAGCCGCTAATAATTATAGTTAATGAAAGCCAATATTATTATAATAATTTATCATGTCATATTTAGATACTGAGATAAATAGCTAAATTCGTATCTTCTTAGTTTCATGTATAACAATCGTCCTTTCTCTTGTAATATTAACGCACAGTTACATTTCACTATATTATTAATCGTTTTAGTGCCAGGAACTGGCTATTTAAAAAACTGTGTTGGATAATGCCAGACAGCGTGACATGATCCTTGATGTAATTACGAAAAATGCCAAGCAACACAATAAAAGTAGATAAAGTAAAAAATTTCCTATTTATGCAGGTGATTTAGGTTTAATTAAAAAGAAAGGAAATTTTAATATAACATTAATAATCGAAATCGAATCGGCACTATAATCGAATGCGAAACCAAACGCATTATAAATTGAGCATCGCGATCAAACGCTGTGGCACTATTCGACACGAAATCTGATGAACAGCGTGATCACACTAAATGGCATTAAAACGATTAAAAACCGAAATAATCCTTAATGTATCATTTCGATTTTTCTTTATATATATATATATATATATATATATATATATATATATATATATATCTGTGTAATAATAAAGTTACCTCCTTCCTTTTGTTAATTATCAGTAACTGTAAAAATTGAAAGAAAAAAATATACTATTTTAAATAATTATATGACATACTAATTGATAATCTTTGTTTAGTGTAAATGTACAAAAATTTTGTTATAATGATACTAAAGCATGTGATTTATAACATGTCGGTTTGATTAGCAACATGATGAACTTTCTCGTATGTTGTCTCGAACTCTTCAAATCTTTTCACTTCCTTGAGCAAGTCCTATATACATTATGAATTAGAAGAAATAGAATACATTATGAATTATATAAAGAGATTATTCTCTCTACACCGTATTATTCAAAACAAAAATGAAGAAATAAAAATTATATATTATTAAAAACAAATATTATTTAATGACAAATATGAAATTAGAAAATTAATTGACTAAAGGAACGATAATACATGAATATTGAAAAGTGAATAGTAGATTTGGTTAAATAAGACATATTTACCTTTGGCAGTGATTTTCTATCGTAACTCTGAGCATATCTTCCTACACATCGACTCAGTTGCACATAAATGTCGCGTAGTACTTCAACAGGAAAATCCTTTGTAATTTCAACGGTAGTTTGCCATGCGTTCTCTAATTCACTTTTATCTATCACAAGTTTTTCATTTTCTTCAAATCTGGTTGGACTAGAATCATTCTCAATAGCAAACGATAATTCATCTACACTTTCCCGCCTAGACGATGAATTAGACGCGCTATTTTCTGCATTCTTCTCTTCTTCTGTAAAACATATCTCGACATTTTCAATTTCATCGATGTGTTGATCGGATGTGTTGACATTGCTTTGAATTCCTTGCATGTCTTTTGAACTTTCATTTTGCGAATCGTTTTCAGAATCAGAATTATCAAACAAAGGAACATGGCCGTTCAAAACACTATTTGCTTCAGTTTCAAATTCCTGAAACTTCTCTAGGTCTATGCTTGTTGTTTCATTGGTTAGACAAACTTTATTATCAGATACGGTCACATTTTCATCAAATGCAATTTTTTTCCTTTTATGAACTTTCTTTACATATCCTCTTGCCCAAGCAGGTATTTTACGTTTCCTGGAACTATTATATCTTCTTCCATTTACAATAAGGGAATGACTAGGACTCGCAGTGTCTTTTTTATCTGTTCGTTCAATTGTAGATGTAGGTTGTTCCGTTTTTGATTGATTTTTGTTTTCCACTTCGTTGTTAGGAGTACTTTCAATAATTTTACGATTTTTCGAAATTTCACGACATTTGTCCTCAAAATCGGAATCCAATTCTGCTTTTATTAGTGCATACGCATTATCTCGAAGAGAACAAGCACGGTGCCTTATCAATTTGTCTGCTGGATCTCTGTGAAAGAAATGACTAATACATAATATGTATGTATGTATATATATACATATATATAGTATAATTTATGTCGTAAAGAAATATAACACTATCGAAAAGCAATATCAACTATGAGTGGCCTTCAATAATACAATTTTTTTCATACAATATCTCATAGTGCATATACATATACATATATGTATATACTAATTAATAAATTATATGACAGCAATTGAAAGCCACCTTGCTACGGAGCAACAACAGCAACGGATAAACAGGAATATCTGAACTACCTCTTTAATATTCCAAGGGAAGGCCTATCACGTAAGCTGACATGAAAACACACAACATGAATGTCATTATCAACTTTAATTTTATTATTTATATTTGTATGTACAACGATAAAAAATATGAAAGGATAAATATAAAGAATCATATGTGTGTAAAATTCTTTCTTAATAATTTATGAAAAAAGTAGAAAAAAATACATTAAATGCTTCCGTGTTTAAATTATAATATTTAGTAATAGTAATAGTTATGCATAAGATTTGATTAGAAATTTGACAAAACAAATATTGTACACTGTACTCACTGACCTGTCAGGATTGTACTCCAAAGCATTTTTACAAATAAGATCAATATCGTCAAGAAAATCTCGAGCACAAAGATAACAATGCATATCAATCTTTGTCATCATGGTTTCTAGATCCATAGGTTGTTTTATTATCATATTATAATCTGGTACTTCTTCCGTATCTACTGGTTTTGTAAACATGAAAAATCTGCAATGCAAATATTTGACGTTAGTAATTATTTCACAAACAAAAAAATTATAATATGAAGATATTTACTGTCTATTTCTTGCCAGTTTTGCACAAATTTCTCTTAAGAAAATTCTTAATTCTCTTAACGAAACTTCTTCCTTCTCATACATTATTTTCTTTTCTTCTTCCGTTAATTTCTTTGGTAAAGGGTCTGGTGCTATAGGAAGCTCCTCTAAAACTTCTACTTTATCATCTTTTATTTTTGGTGGTTTTAAACTCTGAACCATAAAAATAGGTCGGAAGAATTTAGATCTCTGTTCTGCTGTTGGTGTTTTCATAGAATAAACCTCACTGCGAAGTTCACTAAACAAACTTCGAAGTTGAGTAGGAAGATCCTGATATGTTCTATCACTTGTAGCTAAAATTAAAATGGGCAATGATGGATCAAGTGCTGCGATACGACACAAAAAAACCGCTTTCACAGTTTCAGGTACAAGCGGCCACCATTGATCAATCGACCGAATATAAATTATGGACGGTACATTTCTGGCAGCTTCGTTAAATACCTATATTATTTAGAATCATGTGAGAAATTTCAAATTATAATTTATTAACAATATAAGTTTTCTTTCATTATTATTAACCAACCTGTACACATGTTTCTTCTGGAGATCGTCCACTCTCTGCAAAAAGAGTACTAACATCTAATGTTTGTACCGGTAGATGTTCCATATGGTATAATAATGCTTGTGCTAGATGTGGTCCTTGACCTTCAGACAAATTTCCTCCAGAAATTAATAGTCTTGGACGATGTATTCCTTTGGTAATTTTCACTCTAATATATTTAAGAAACTAATATTAAATAAAAAAGTAAATATAACTATAAAATAATTATTCTTAAAATTCCATTACTTCGCCATAACAGAATTAACTCCCTGTGGAAATATTCCTTTTATTGAATTAAGTAATTCCTCCAGCAGAGGTCCTAATAAAGGTTCCATGAAAAGTTGTAGTTTTCTTCGAGCACAAGGTGACACTCTTTGTGACGACGGTACAAGAATAGAACTGGCTTGTAAGAAATCTTGTTTTTTCACCTATAAAAATATGTATAATCTTATTATAATTATTTAATAGATATATATTCTTAAATAATAATAACATACTTCAATTCGTTCAGGATCTAAAAGTAATCTATTATTTGTCATATATATTTGTGGGTAAGTTCTTCGTAATCCTTGCAAAACTGATTCGGTGCATAAAGCTCTTAAATCTGAGCCGCAATAACCCGTTGCTTTTTCAGCTAATATTTCTAACAATTGATCAGATGGAGAATTTTTCCATTTGCTAACATGAATTTTTAATATTTCCAGCCTTTCTTTCATGGCAGGCAAGGGAAAAAATAATTCCCGATCAAAACGACCTGGTCTACGTAATGCTGGATCAATAGCATCTATTCTATTAGTTGCTCCGATAACTATCACCTATTATTAGATAAAAAAAAATTAATCAAGTATTTAATAATCAAGCGCCTAAATATATTTTTAAAAATAAAATAATTAACCTCTCCCCTATCACTGAGGCCATCCATAAGCGCCAGAAGGGTAGATACAATACTAGCATGGATTTGATCCTGCTTCGTACTTCGAACAGGTGCAAGGCCATCTATTTCATCAAAAAATATTATGGACGGTTTCATTTGTTGAGCCTGCTCAAACAATAATCGCAACTGACGTTCAGACTCTCCAACCCATTTAGATAGACAATCTGCACCCTTTCTCATAAAGAATGACATTTTTCTACTGCCTTGACTACATTCATTTGCCAATGCTCTAGCTATCAATGTCTTACCAGTTCCTAATGGATGTATTAATAATCACAGTGTGTTGCTTTAAATATAATTAATGTAATTATAAATATATAATAATAAATATAGATATATAAAATATACCTGGTGGACCATGAAATAATACTCCTTTTGGTGGGGTAATATGAAAACGTTCAAAAACATCTGGATACATCATAGGAAAAACAACCATTTCTTTAAGGCAGTGAATATGTGACTCTAAACCCCCAACATCACTGAATCGAATATTAGTATCTAAAGTAATTGGGTTTATATCTGCTTTACGATCAGGTGGTCCACCTTGAGGTATTGCTGATTGCCTACAATAAAATGATCTTATTTGAAAAACAATTTGTATCGTTATTTTTAATCTAGTACAATATTTTTTGAAATCTTTCTTTACCTTGCTTTTTTACTTTTTTTTTTGTCATAACGTTGAGGTTCCGAATCACTGGAATCACTAGAGCTTGTACTTTTGCTTCTATGCTTACGCCTTCTCATAGAATTACTAAGAACGCTTCTAAGTGCTTTTATAGATCGTCGAACTGGTTCTACATTAGCCTGAAACCTATCTACAGTCGGTTTTTTCTGACGTAAACTATACTTCCTAGGACCAGGGGAATCGGAAGATTCACTTAAATCACTATCTACCACTATAAAAATAATATTATAAATAGTACAGCAAAATATCTTTGATCGTATAAAATAGTTGCATATATAGTATGTGAAAGATGAACATCGAACCTGTGAGCTTCTTACCCCTTGGTAATTGCCGCTGTGCTGTCCTTCTAGTCCGTTTGATGCGAGTATACATATCTTCATAACCCTGTTAATAATATGAATATATGTCATCCTTTCGTTTTAATAATAATTTTTGTATTAACTATACAAAAATAGCTATATTTTATTACTTTACGTTAAAAAATACAAATTAAGAAATATAATTGTCCAAAAAGAAATTATTTACATCTTCATTTTCGGAGTTGTCATTATTTTCCACTTTCTCACTTTCTTGTGAGCTATCTTCATCAGCTTCATCACGTTCTACTTTAGGCTTCACATCTTTTTCACTTAAACTTCCGAGTCTTGTAGCAGGTCCTTCTCTAAGCCTACTTGGACTATCAGATTTCCTTGTTCTATAAATAAATCAATTTAATAAAGATCTAACTGCATTTCGCTTTTATTTCATAAATTATTTTAATGGACATTTACCTTAAGTCCTTTTCCTCATTAGATTTACTTCTGGTTTCCATTTTATCTTTGTGTTCTCTATCTGTTCTTTCCCTTTCCTGTCTCTCTTTGAGATCTCTAATATCTTTGTCTTGCTCTGTTTTTTCCCTAAGATCACGATCACTTCTTCCTCTAAGTTCTCTACTACTTTGTCTATCATGTTCTGTTCTTTCTCTAATATGCCTTGATGAATTTTTATTTGGAGGATGATTTTCACGTGATCTAAGAGGCATACGTTCCCTAAGATCACGTTTTCTTTCAGAAACTTCATCTACCATTTCTTTATCAGATGAAGAACCATGTTGTTGAAACATAGGATAACCTTTCAATGTTTGTGTACCTAAACATGTTTAAAAATTGATTGAAAAATTTTCTCATAACATTACTGTTATAATATTACTTCAAAGAAAAATTTAATACGTTACATAATATTAAACAACTGTATTAACATAACTTAAACATAATTATTACATATTTTATTAATTTTAAGATATGCTTTACCTAAAATCCAACTAGTATTAAGATTATCATATGTTTGCATTCTATGACGTGTGCTACGACGCACACTTAAGTTATTCATAGATATATGTGAAGCAGAATTTGAATGTGATCGTAAAGTACGTAGATTTTTAACCCTTCTGGGAGTAGAGCCCAAATTACGGTTCCTTGGAGAAAAAATATCTTCTTCTGTGTCCATTGAGTCAAGTGCAACATCATCATCTGACATTATCTATATTATATCACATAAAATTCAAAAGAATTTTATTTTTAAATTTCACTCAATTTAATTACATTATATATTACATACTGTATATGATTACATGGAATTATTGAAAAAAAATATAATATATGTAACAGTTACTTATATAGATATATTGATACAAAGGTATTTCTACATTAAAAAGGAAAGATTTCATAAAAATGACACAAAAATAAAAGATATCAGATATTTTTGTTAAATAAAAATATGTATAGTACAAAAAATTATGTTTAATTTATAATACAAGAAAATAGGTTATATAACAATAATAGAATCTTTTGACAGCTAACATGTGTTTTTCCGTATCTTTTGTTGCTCTCTTTACGAAATGGAACACCGCCCACTTAAACACTTTTTCAGAACGCTGTAGAACGCGAAAGTGAACGTAAAATGCTTCTTATTGAAAAAACAAAAAATAATGATAAAATTAATCACGAAGAATGTAAAAAAAAGATGAAAATTAGAATATGCAGTGTGTACAATAATAATAAACAAAGCACCATGGAAGCAATTAGGTTTGTCCTGAAACACACGGATTTTAACCTCCGCAATTACCTAGCACTTCGCTGAGGTCACTAACGTATCAAAATGCCTAGCACTTTATCAGACAAATTACCTTCATCTGGCCAGTTCTTGCTGCCGATTTGTACTTAAATTAAAAAGAAAACTGCTAACATCCGTCATATGCCTCAGGTAGAGCAACACCAGTTACTTGATTGAGTGCACGTAGCGCATGCACACTGAGTCTCCACAAAGGTCGTTTTATGATCGACTATCACTTAAAATTATGTTACATTAGTAACACGAAATATAAGGCTACGCATGATCTACGCTACAATTACTAAATTCGTTGTTATAACAAAAAGTTCCTTGCGATGAATCAATAATTACAAAATTTCTATCGTAGACTACCATTGCATATGTGAACTGACACCGAAATTAGCTGTAAATGTATCCGTGGGTCTAACCTAACCCGTTTGGCAATTGTGATCGCCTTCGAGTGTGTGATGTAAAAATACGACATTAGCGCACTCTGGAATGAAAAGAATTAGCTACAGATGATAAGCGCACGACGTAAATAAATAAATGAATAAATCACTAAATACAAAATTATACACGCTGCCTGTGTACAGAATAAACTAAACGAAAATACTTACGATGCTAGCGAATACACTTATACCATTGATAAGATATGTCATAGACCAAGCATCTTATGGGATTTCGTGTCCTTTGCTCTGAAATACCGACAAAGTAAAAAATCACTGGTTTTTTAGCGCACCCTATACTAAACAACGGTGAGTTGGGAAACTACATTAAGTAAAACGATGAAACATCATTTTGTTGTAATAATTTTTTCTTCTTAATCATTTTCTTTGATTCATATTCCTTTCTAAATCTTTTGTATACATATCTCTGTATATTTTCTGTAACTAATACTCTCTGTAAGTTAACATATCTGAAAACAAACTTATGTATTGGATTAATACTATAATTTAAATAAAAAAAAACAAAATAAACAGATCTGCAATAAAGACATATTATATACACAAAAAGATTACTGTCATAATTATACTTTATGAATGATTAATTGAATTAAATTATTTTTTGACTGAAAATTATGTAATTTGAAAGCAAGAATTTCTAGTGATTGGATTCAGATAGGACTGAATAAATCAAAAATTTAAAATTTATCTACGATACAAAGATGAAAGAAAACTCGATTAAAATTACATTTTGACTTATCTTTTTTTATTTACTCATTACATAGCACGAAAAATAAGAAGAATTGCGCAAAACTCATTCATTGCAAGATTTTTGTTACAAATAAACGACGATCGCGAATAAACTTTGATTTATGCATATCAAATTTCGAATATTAATAAAATTCTACTTTACTCTTGAAACATGTAGAACAGAAAAACAAGAGATCGAGAAAATGATAAAAAAAATAAATAAATCATTATTATTGACCCCAATAAAAATAAATTGAATAATAACTTATATTTCAAAATAAACTAATATTCTGTAAAGTATTATCGATTTAATTATTTTGTAGAAAGAGTTTCAAATTTTCATTATAATATTTGAATATTTTATTGCAACGCTTTTTCATTTTATATACATGGTATATGAAATCATTTACATATATGTAAACAAATTAAATTTATAATAAAATTCTGCAGTCAAAACCTGGTTATAAAGTTATAACTAATAAAAAAATATATATTTTTCTAGCAGTATTTTCAGTAATAAACGCAGTAGTAAGGAATGCTGAAAAAGGAAATCTAACACAACAATTAAAAGGGCTACTGACAAAGAAAATCTAAAACAGTAACCAAAAGGGCTACTGGCAAAAAAATCGCAATATAGTAGTCAGAAGAGCTACTATAAAACACTTCCTACTCAAGACAATAAACAGAAGGTTTGGGTTAGGTTCTACAACAAATCGTATCTTGTTTTGCAACACTATCTCTAATGCTACTAATTATGAAATAGAAAATTTTCAAAATCAAACGCGGAAAGTGCTTCGTCATATTTCAAACTCCCGAAAATAAGTACACAACGCTATTAATCAATGCACTCATGTTTAAAAATGCGCAACACTAATTGCGACGCGTTTATTACAACCATGCTGAAGGTTGCTGATGAATGACCACCTCTGTACAGCTCTTGTAGCTGCATCAGGTGCAGGAGCAGGAACAGCCTTCCACGAATTCGGTGGAAGAGTTTGGGCGCATTTTGTTAGCGCAACACTACTTCAAGAAACGCGATCATTCATTATCGCAACACTAACAAGAGGAAAAGTAATTAGAAATCGCGATGAAATAATGTCGCAACACTAACTCTAAAACCAAATTCAATGAAAATTATTATGAACAATACAAGAGTTACTATATGAACAAAAAGCTATTTCAAATATCTCAACACTCTAAAATTATAAACTATGACTTTATAATCTAATTTAAAACAATAAGAAGCAAGATAAATTTTATTATGTATAACTCGAGGTCAACTTAAAAAATTCACAATCAAATTAAAATTGCTAGAGACAATCGCGGTATCGTAATTCGCAACTCTAAAGCAAACATTTTCTTACAACTCTAAACCGTAATCTAAACCGTAAATCAACACTAATAAACAAGCACGAAACAATTTCGCAACTCTAATTCAACCCGTAATCGATTTCTCGCAACACTAACAAGAAAAACCGCGATTTGCCCAAAATGATAATGAACGATGATGAAGAAGAAAAACAAAATACAACTACAAATACTAAAAGAGCATAGTGACAAAGTAGTAACGAGAATGACTTTCCATGCTCTAGAACCATCAGATGATCTAGAGGATGAAAAACCATTTGTTGTGACTCTTCGTGACAGTTTGCCGGATCTCTTCAGCTTTTGGCCTCTTCTTTCTTCGAGCGCAATGCCCGCTGAAACTTACATCTAGCTCGAGTCTTTCTAATCGCAAACCAAAAAATAACTTATAAAGGTGAAATGAAAAGATAAACCGCGAAAGCTGACCTTAATACACATGGACGACCATCGATCATAGTGATCGTTGTCCGTTCGCACGTGCGTGCTCGAGCAATACCTACATAAACGTTCGTTTCGGGATCTACTCGCGACCTATCCGCGACCGCGATACTAAATTCAAAAAATCGAAGAGTAAAACCAGAAACAAATAGCATGCTCAATTTGTACCAATTTCACTGTCGATTTTTCAAATTAGATTTCCTGAAACAGGTTGGACACGCGAAAAGGGGACACGCGACCAGAGACTGTGCCAACCTGCCCGGCCCTACCTACTTACAATTAAACACAGGCATACCAGAAAATAAGCTACCTATCCTAATCAGTCGCCCTATATTTAAAAAATGGCAAAACAGACACACCAACACACTCACTCCATGGTTCTCACACATACCACTCGGGCGCAAACCTAAACTAGAGAGGACGTCCCGGGACGTCTCCGACACCCGAGCTTAACACACAACTTTCACGCTCTAATTTACGTACCATTTTCCTGAAATCAACTGACAATGGCTAGCGAACATTGCGTAAAACGTGACTAAAATTTGTTTATTTTTACAATTCTGTGTGAAATTAATAACTAAGAAAAAATATAAATATATATAATTTCTATAGAAATGTGTAAGTTGAGTTGAAATCATTATTACAATTGACTGTATAATTAATAATATAATTATAGTATTTTATATTTAATAAATATTACTATAATAAATTCATACTTCAAATTACAATAAATATTTTAAATACTTTGACTTATAATGAATGGAACAATAGAAACGACGCAATTCCATATCCTAACGACACACACACATGCAGAAAATACGTCGTGCACGATACGCTAACACATTGTCAGTCGCTAAGAAATTTTTTATAAAATTACAAACTATGATCATCGTGCCCAATGTCTTTCACCCACCCAAGTAGCACCTGAGCACTTGAGTGAGAGCCTGACGATGAACACGGAAGGGGTTAAACCTGAAAATCCTGAACTAAAAAAATGATTAGCTTATGTAATTTGTATCTAACGGATTATTATTTTATTTTATTTCAAATTCTAATGACTTTACTCTTTCAGAAACTATTGAAATTGCAAAACATGAACAAGACTTGAATTTATTAAAAAAGAATTATTATTATATCTAATAATTGACTAAAACAATCAAACAATTGGCTTTAAGTTAAATATTAATAGAGAACCTCGAGCAACTTCTTCATCAAAGCATACTTTCGAAAAAAGTAGAAGTAGTGTTTAAACTTGTTGCTTTGATTCAAAAATCTGCTTGTCGCGAAGTATCTTCTTGCACATAAAACTTCATTTTTCTGCGGAAAAAATTCTAATCTATTATGTTTCCAAATCTTTTCTTCAGTTCATTATTATAAAACTCAATTAATTAAATCATTTAATATTATTATAAAAGGGAAGATGAAATTAAAAATTATTAAATATTAATTATTAATTATCATAACAAAATGTATAATCAGTACCAATAAGGCCGTAACTACATTTTTCATAGGGACGAAGTCGGAGGGTATCCGTCTTCTCTACTATGAAATGCTCAAACGAAATTGTTTTAATAATAATTATTTATAAATATTTATAATTTATCTACTCATATGGATATTCATAGGGATATTTTACTTTTGAAAATATTTATATTGAAGATATTTTGATTTTATAAAGTAATTATGATAAATGTATATATTCTATTTGTTAAAATCGCGATGTGCAAGAAGCCCTATCTTGATCTAATACATAATAAATCTGAAAAAAATGTTACTACTCACGGGTATAAAAACTACCCGCGGTCACTATGCTCATCAAAATTCTACGTATACAACCAGTCACTCGTGCCGATTCGGATCTTTCATCCTACGACATGATTGAGTGACCGGAGGAACATAAATGCATGCAACTCACCCGATAGATGTGAAGAACGTCATCATCGATGCTGCACTGGACAGGGAAAGTTATCGTGAAGACCCTCATCAAGCAGATCGTGGAAGTGAACACCGTAAAAAGTTTCTTAACAAACATGAAGACACAATGTTATTTGTGAAAATTTAAATTTTAATAATGATAAAAATTAGGATTAGTAATTTGAAAAATTTTTATTTCATAACTATAATTTTACATTCGACTTTAATAAAAAAAAAGAACTATAAAGAATAAAATTTAAATACAACATTCTGAAATACTTACATTTTTAATTTTTGAAGCGTCACAAGATCTTAGAAGATTAGGAGAAGTGGAGAGATTAGAAAATCTGTAACAAATATCACACATTATACTTTGTTGTTAAATTTGAAAAATTAAATAAATTAAGATTGAATAAATTGAAATATATAAAATTACTTACGATCTTGATTTCTTGGCTTCATCCTCCTCATCCTCTTCAGCACTGACTCTAATACCGAACACTGAACAAGAAAAGATACAAAAAAAAAAAAAGGAAAATAAGACTATCAACGCGTGCGTTTAAATAATAATCGATGAACTCACTGACTCTAAATTCGCGAAATATAATTTAAATGAATTGATAATCTAATTTAGAACCATTTTGCTCAAAAAGATATTAAAATATTGCGCAACAAACATTGACTCTAACGACCGCGCGCGGTCACGAAAATTTTCTGAAAATAACACTGATTAGTAGGGAAAGGATACGTTTATTTAGAAAATACTGCTATTTTTCTAGAACATGATTATAAAGAAACGTGGATATGTATTAAAAATATTAGTTGTAAATTATGAAATATTTTTCAATACTGAATACTGTAAATAAAAGATAATTATTGTATTCTGAATGTTATTAGAGTAGGAACATTAATAATATATCACGTCACATATAAATATTCGAAAATGTTTGCACAAATCAAAAATGTAAACAATGTTTGCAGCTAAGTATATTTAAGAAACAATACGACGAAAAACACGTGTGAAATCTTGCTTTAAATCGTTTCAATTGCGCGTCAGCATTCGAAAAAAGCAAATACAATATAATAAAGTACATATAGTATAGTACGAAAACTTTGAATTTGACAATCTAAAATAAGAATATACATCCAATTGACAATACCACTAAGTTGATCTATATCCAAATAAAATATTAATTGATTTAATCTTTTCTATTTTCATCTTTGTATTCCAAATAATTGTGAAATTACGAATTGTGTATTGTATCTCAAATATATATGAACTGTATATTATATGTTACCCAAAATGAATAAAATATTGCCAAATTTCCGTGAAAGTTCATTAAATTCCATTAATAATCGTGGCGTCATCCTATGCTATCTTTGCAACCAAGGAACAACCTGCATAAAAAAACCCAAAAGTTAAAACAAATATGTTAAATGAAGACAAATATGTAAAGTGAAACGATAATCAACTTTAAATTCTATTAAAAAAGCGTATAAGACAAGATACTGTGAGAGTGAAATCGATGATCGAAGAAAAATCAGCACGAAAAGATTCAAAATCTTACTCGATTTCGTTATCGTAATACTCAATGAATCATTACACACGCGTATTAATTAAATGACACTATTAATAAGGTATAGATGGAAGTAAAAGAGTGTCCAAGAGACGATGCTATCGAGGAGACGCCACCGATAGGTTAGAAAAGTTACGAATCTAATGCGACGAAATACGCGTTATTGTCACGAAATTCGACAGCCGAATGACTTTCCTCGACTCGTCTCGTTACGCAGTTGAGAGTAGGGGATCCTGTCCGAACACGCACGATAATCAAGGCGAACATAAACATTGTGTTCGTGTTGTTGTTTCTTACTTCGAATTTCGAGCTCCAAGGCCTACTATGCTTTACTTTATTTGAAAACTGAACAGTTTCAAATAAAGTAAATTACATTACATATTAAAATTATTATTTTACTATTAATACGTACATTCTTAATAAATTATTGTGTTTTACTATTGGGGATTGTTAAGAATTACGCAGTATGAAGTTAAAGAATCAACAAATAAGTAGAAAATGTTATAATAGAAGTGTGTGTGCAAAATAAAATATGTGTATATATATGTACATATATAACAATGAGTTAGTCAATTACAAGATTATAATATTTATACTGGTTAGAATTGAAATTAAATTTTAGTATAAAATTATAAATAACTTTTAGCACAGTATGTTCTATTTAAATGTTTATATACTATTATTTCTTCAACTGTTGAAAATTATATGTAATAATTATTTAGTTAAACCTTGAGCTGAAACCAAAAATGCACGTTTCATCTGAAAAATTCACAATACATCCACAAATGTAACAATTACTGATTTAAATTTTTACCTGAGAACTTCTGGATAATACTTTTTTCTGGATGATTCTTCTGGATAATATTTTCTTCTTTATAGATGAGGTGAGCTTCCTTCCGCCATGCTTCCCACTCGAAAATCGATTACGAGAAATATCGATTACATTCGAGAATCGTAGGAACTATATTATATATTTCACCGTTGGGACGCTGTAATCGTACATTTCACATAAAATGATAACTTGGAATAAAAAGTAAAAAACTCTGGTCCAAATTAAATACACAAAATTCATGAAAAATTCTTGAAAAAAGAACGAAAATATTCACACACTTAATGAAAAATTCTCAATATTTTAAATTGAAACATTTTATTATATTACGTAGTAAAATTATTATTTTAACTATTAAATACGTACATTTTTAATAAATTGTTGTTTTAATATTGGAATTGTTAGGAATTACGTAATGTATGAAATTAGAGAATCAACAAATGAGTAGAAAATGTTATGATAAAAGTGTGTATGTAAAAGCATATAATAAAATGCATATATATATATAACAATAAGTTAGTCAATTACAAGATTACAATATTTGTATTGGTTAGAATTGAAATTAAATTTTGGTATAAAATTATAAATAACTTTTAGCATAGTATGTTCTATTTAAATGTTTATATGCTATTATTTCTTTACTTGTTGAAAATTATATGTAATAGTTTGGTTAAATCTTACCTTGAATTGAAGCCAAAAATGCACGTTTCATCTGAAAAATTCACAATACACACACAAATGTAACAATTATTGATTGAAATTTTTACCTGAGAACTTCTGGATGATACTTCTTTCTGGATGATTCTTCTGAATAATATTTTCTTCTTCTTTCTTCTTTCCTCTTCACAGACGAGGTGTGCTTCGGTCCACCATTCTTCCCGTTCAAAAATCGATCATGAGAAATATCGATTACGTTCGAGAATCGTAGCAAGTGTATTATGTATTTCACCGTCTAGTGGCGCTATAATCGCGCGTTTCGTACGATTGATAACTTGGAATAAAATGATAATTTAGAATAAAAAGTTAAAAACTCTGATCTAAATCAAATATACAAATTCATTTTTAAAAAAGAACGAAAGCATATACCTCATCTGTGGTGATACGGAACAATTGATAATTTTTGTTGATATTTCAAAAAGCAATTTTTCTATTATAGATTAGTCAATGCCTTATTTAATTTTCTTATTTTATCCTAACTTTAATCAATGTTTTGAATTACGTTCTATTTCGAATGTTTCGATTTGTAGGTATCTTTTATTTAAATCATTTCCAATAGATGACAGTACGAATGTATTCTTGTTGACTCCAATAATTCTAGTCATAAGGCAGTAACAATTTTAGTCAATGGTAGTATAGTCAAACGAGGTTTCTTATGTTTTTTAAACGTTTCTTAATGCTTCGTGCTTGATGCACGTAGCACCATCATAGACAATAAGAGTAATGCCATATCTTGCGCCAACATTTCAGCATCCATAAACATTTAAAATTTTCAATTTTTAAAAAAATTAATTAAGGAGACTTGTTTATGAACGATTGCTTTGGATTTTCTTTTTACGTTCCAATTGGTCTATGAAATGCACAAGCAAAGATTTACAAATCGAAGCAGTCATTCGAATGACCATGTCGTAAAATCAGTTATGAATGATGTATTTCTTTAAATGAATTGAATAAACCAACTTCTTCAATGAAAATTCGACTATTCTGTTGTTTATCCTTAACTGTCCTCATCAATCCTGTTTTATTGTTATTTTCAAATATTAAATAAATTAAATTTTATAGCGTATTCTTTAATATACGTAATATGACATATATAAGATTTAAAGGATTATGTATTTTAAAATGTACTCAAATAATGATGTATATTTAAGAAATAATATATTTATTAAAAATCTAAATTATTTAAAGTTACGTATATTTCGCAAATTATTTAGATACAAATAAAATCAAATTAAACGTAAGAGGAAAAAAATATTTGAAAGATATTTATTTTTAATTTCTACTGAAAAGTTGAAGTCTCTATAGCGCGGTACACGATGTTATAGTAGTAACAAGTATTGTGAAAATCTCATACATAATTTTTAATTACAATGTTTATGAGTTATATACGGTTCGTGAATATTTCCTTTATATAATATATTTTATAATCAAGATGAAAATTATACCTAATTTTGAAATTATATACGACAATATTCTACCTTTATAGGTTATGACTATATAAATGTATATCTCAGAAACGCTGAAGGACTAGAATTTCTTGTTTAACATTTCTAAGAAGTAATTTTTCACAATTTAAATGTTTTCCAGCAAATATCGCATCAAAAATAGTTTAACCTTCTTTTGTTCAAGATTACAATACGGTAAGCTCATGTAAATTGTAAATGGTAGATATTAAGTCCAACAATTGTTTAATACTAATGTTTTAAATTGCCTTGTTACATTTATTATTATGTTAATCTTATATCTAATTTTAGTTAATAGTAACTATAAAAACATGTCAGTCGAAGTTAAAAATGTACAAAATGACTATGAAACACCTGACATTGTGGCGACTAATAAAAGGCAGAAACTTGATGAAAATTACGAAATTGTAAAAAGAGCACTAGAGGTGAAAGCAGCTGGGGATATAGTAGAAAAGAAAAACTTTTCTAAAAGAAAGAACTTTGTAATAATGCTCGGTTATCGTGGTAGAGATTATTTTGGTATGCAGATTAATCGTGGTACAAAAACTATTGAGGAGTGTTTATTATCTGCTTTATTGGAAGCAAATTTTATTACAAAGGATCAATTCGAAGATGTGAGACTGCTTAGATTTCAAAGAGCTGCACGTACAGATAAAGGTGTATCAGCAGTTAGGCAAATTGTTTCTTTATTACTACGTAAGTATTTAATAGTTATATCAGTACAGCAACAATGATTTCAAATGAAGCAATAGATAATTATAATCAATTATAGCTCAAGAGGTAAATAAAGAAGATATAAATAAGCAGCTTCCAAATGACATCAGAGTATTTGATATACAGAGAGTAATAAAAACTTTTAATAGTAAAAGTAGATGCGATAGTAGAACATACAGATATGTTTTCCCTACATTTGCTTTGGCTCCAGAGGACCCAAATTTCTTAAAACTTGATATAGATGATGAAGTAGATGAAGAACAACGACTTAAAGATCTGTCTCTGATTAATGAAAAGCCATATAATGAATTTCGATTAACTGCAGAAATGCTTGATAAGTTAAATAATATTTTAAAATTATTTGAGGGCACACATAATTTTCATAATTTTACATCAAAAATGTAAGTTACTTGATATGATAAAGTATTGATATATTACTTATTCACAACATTATTTAATTTTTTTAGAAGACCATTAGATCCAAGCGCTAAGCGTTATATAATACATTTTCGTTGTATTGAAACGTTTGTTGCAAATAATATGGAATTTGCTGTATTGGAAGTGAAAGGACAAAGTTTTATGTTACATCAAATTAGGAAAATGGTATCTTTGGTAATAGGGATTTGTAGAAATATCGTGTCAAGCGATTTTGTGAAAGATGTATTTTCATTAGAAAAATATGACATTCCCATTGCACCAGGCTTAGGACTGAGTTTACATTTTGTAAGATATTTTAGTTTTGATTAATTTCAAATTTCAAATAGAATTATGTAATTAAGATCTTCTTTCTTCAGGTACATTATTCATATTATAATAAAAGATATGGGAAAGATGGAATTCACAAAACATTAGAATGGCAAGACTGTAATGAAGAAGTCGAAAAATTTTATAAAGAATACATTCTACAAGACATAATAGATACAGAAACTTCAAATAACGTGTATCCTTTTTTCGTGTCATCATTTCCAAAATAATTTATTAGATTTTTTTTATCACAGAATGTTTTACTAAAAATATTTACCTTAACAAGTGTAATAGTATGTTAAATTGGTTGGCAATTTACTTAACACCAAAGAGGTTTGCATCTAAAGAATTTGTAGCATGTGAAGATATAGAATAAGATTTGTATTGTATTTATTTATCAAACTCTTATATTAAATATATTTGTCAGTAACTATCTTTAATCATTTTTAAAAATATATCGTTACTAATGTATAAAAAAATCTAAAATTTCTTTAAATATAGTATATATTCATTTATATGGTTTGTTTATTTAAAAAAAATTGTCTCGAAAAATTATTACTATTTTCTATGTATGACAAATGTATGAAATATTAACTATTATTTCCGCCTTTGACATGTGATCTTTGAATGAAAATACAGTGTGTATACATCCGCGTATTTTCCTAGCTCTCACAAACACACAAACAGATAAGAATACTTGTTGCATCAAACGGGTTATTCCAGATTGATTCAGGATCAGCGAAAGATCGACAACTGAATTGAAGAGCTGAAAGAATCTTTTTCGTAATTTTCTTTATTATGAGAAATACGACAATTATTATTTTAACAATTATATTCAGTAAGTAAATTCATTTTTATTTTGCGTTAAACCAGTGACCTTGAATCCTGAACCTTGAACTTTAAAGAATTTTTTTTTAACATACACCAATTAGAAATTCCGAATCTACAATAATAAATTCAAAGTTATTACGAAGTGAAATTATATTGTTTTGTTATAAACAGTTTCTTATGTTACATTATATTACATTACAATCTATGTTTAAAATAAAATGAAATAAAGAAAATGAAGCAATAAAGTACATAGTTTACCTGTTTTATAGGCTTGATAGAGCATGGATGTACACAATGTGGGTAAGTTAACAAATCTTTTTACATTATCGTATATCAATAAAATATTCTGTTTATTTCATTACTAATATTTATAAATTCATTGATGTCTTATAGTACAGAAAAATTTCAATGTAAAAATGGAGATTGTATAAAAAGTGAATTATTGTGTGATGGATCAGCAGATTGTAAAGATAAATCTGATGAAACAGTAGCAGAATGTACTAAACCTGAAATTATATGTCAGAGGCTTGCATTTCGTTGTTCTTATGGTGCATGCATAGATGGAGATAAAACATGCAATGGTGAACAAGACTGTATTGACAATAGTGATGAAACATTACCCACATGTAGAAGTGTTTCCTTTAATACATCTTCATTTGATTCATGTGGGAAAAATCAGTTTAAATGTGATGATGGACAATGTATTGCTGAAAGTGGTTTATGTGATGGTAAAATAGACTGTATAGATAATTCAGATGAAACAATTTTTAAATGTAGTACAATTACGTAAGTTGCAAAACTAGAAAAAAAAGATTTTAATACTGTGTAAATATTTGAATTGTATTATAATTTTATATACATCATAATTATTTTATTACTACAGAGATAACAAATATTGATTTGTTACTTAATTTAATTTATATAGTACAATTCCATATAAAATATTTATAGATGTCCACAATATTTGTTTCGTTGTACGTATGGAGCCTGTATTGATGGGGATTTAAAATGCAATGGAGTTACAAATTGTGCGGATGGTTCAGATGAAGATCCTAAAATATGCAGAAATACATCTGAAAAATCATCTACTACTATTAGGCCAACAATAAGGCCAACAATAAGACCTTCTACATCTAGTCCTCCGGGTTCTATATTTTGTACTGCACCACCAAAACTAGAAAATGGTTATTGGAAATTAGACCAATCATATTGGCATATTGGAAAAGATAAAATATGTGACAACTGTGATGTTCCACGAGGTACAAAATTAGCACCTGGGCAAGAATTAATATATGGATGCAATTCTGGTTATAAGTTAACTAGCAGTGCTTCAGTGTTTTGTAACAGTCAAGGTCAATGGATAAACATTCCAGAATGTAAAGGTACGAAAAAAAAATTATTCTTAAACAATAAAAAGATATTAAATATGTTTGTGTTACAGAAATACGTTGTAAAGGATTAATATCATCTTCCAGGAGTGTTGAATGTATGCATAATGGTGAATATGTGTCATGTTCTGATGTTGTTCCTGGGACAACAGCAAAATTAAAATGCCGTGATGGTTATCACATAGAGAAAGGCTCTACATCATTTGATGTTAGATGTAATGAAACTGGTGGATGGTTTCCAGAGCCAATACAATGTGTTCCAGGTCCGCTAATGATAAATATTTATGTTAATAATTCTTCTGTCTCATTACAAACTGATGTACAAAACAATAATATTACGTTTATTTCTGATGATAAAATTATCATTTATATAAATAAAAAGGAAAATAATGATCCAGATATTGATATTAGGCTTGATACAGAAAATAAAAATTTTTAAAGATTTTTTAAAGATTTGAATTCGATATTGAAAATAATAATAAAATAATTTTATGATATTTTAATTTAGAAAAAAGTTTGTATTTATAATTCATAAAGAATAAGCTATTGACATTAGTCACATTTGTGTATATCTAATGAAATTTATATTGTAAATTTATTTTCATATAACTAATTTTTTTATTTGCTGTTTATTATTTTATATAGTTGATATTAGAATTTACATAATTTGTTATCTATTTTTATAAAATAACTATTTAAATGTATATAATTTATGTAAAGTAAAAGATTCAATACAAATGTATTTCTTAAGATTCAAACTTACCTTAATAATAATTATTTATCTTTAATGATATAAATATATATATATATATAAATATATATATATATATAAATATATATATATATAAATATATATATATATATATATTTAATGATATAAATATATATTTTAGCATGTGGTATTCAACCTTTAAATTTGGTACCAGCTATTGTAAATGGAACAAGACCTGATGTTTTTGAATTCCCATGGCATGCTTCACTCTACCGAGCGATGAACTCCACTGCACCAAAAGAATTTATCTGCGGTGCAACTATTATTCATGAAAGACTTCTAGTTACAGCAGCGCATTGTGTTTTTGATGAATCTGGAATAACTCCAAAAGTATACGATGCATCAAAATTTCACATAGTTGCAGGCAATATTTTTAGAAATTATGATTCTCCTCTTCATGAAGTCACAGTAGTGCAAAAGGCACAGGTACTTACATTATTTATTAGTTTGATACTTATATTTATTTTAAATGTTTATTATTTTGACATGTCCTTAATTATATTGTAAATGCATTTTAGGTGAAACATATATACTATATTTGTGAATATAATGGATACAAAGGAAATTATGCTGATGACATAGCTGTGTTGGAAATTAAAGATACATTTAATTTTTCTAGTATATTACTACCTGTATGTTTAGATGACAATGAATGGATTTCATTACATGATGGGTTGTTTGGAAAAGTTGCAGGGTTTGGAAGGACTGCTTTTGGAATCTCCAGTTTTATTATACAAAAAATTGAAGTGCCATTTATTCCTTTTGAACGGTGCAAAACTTTAAGTAATACTTATGATACACGACATTTTATTACAACTGATAAGTTTTGTGCAGGTTATACGAATGGTTAGTAAAATATTAAAATTCTTCTTTTTAAAATTAAATGTGAAATATATAAATAAATATTGTTTATTTTATACGAATCATTTTATAATCAAAAATATGTAAATGATAGGTTCAGCAGTTTGTGAGGGCGACAGTGGTGGCGGATTGGTCTTTAATAACAGTGGATTATGGTATTTAAAAGGCATTGTTAGTGTTGGTCTTGGTACAAAAAAAGAAGGAGGAAATCTAGTCTGCGATAATTATGCATATTCTTTATATACTAAAGTTTCCACTCATATTTCATGGATTCGAAATATTATTTTCAAGATAGACAAACCATCATTATTAAATCGGTGTCCATCATAATTGAAATGCTCAATGATTAATTTAAAAAATTATCATTTATGTACCAGTGATTTTTATTATAAAAAATTGAGATTGAGAGGGCTGCTTATTTTTTTCAACACAGCATACATTGGTGAAATTTTATATTTTTTATATATGTAATATGTATTTTCTACATTAATGTATCACCGTTATTTTATCTATAAATATAACAATAAAAATACAAAATACAATATTTCAAATATGTTTAATAAAAAATGTGTAAAATATTGTCTTTACATGTTAAAAATGTATGAACAAATAAAATTTTTTAACATAAAATCTTCTATACAAATTTTAAACATTATTTCTTAAATTTATACAAAATAAATTATATAATTCTATAAAATTACATTATATTATATTTAAAATTATTTTTGTTACAAATGTGACATTATCAAACAAGACACTATAATTACAAAAAAATATATATATATACACATGTAAACGCTATAATTGCTACAGACATTCAGATTGCTTCGATATCTTTTTGCTGTAGACCTTTTTTGGTAATTCAGATGGTACATCAGATAAAGCTTCTGTTTAAAAAAATATCATAATATCAAATGTAAAAATATAATATTACAATACAAAGAAATATAAATATTTTACCTTCAACACATAAGTTTTTTAATTCTTTTTGAAGTTCATCGATGGCAGGGCTTAATTCGGAATTTGGCACTGAAGGCAATATGTTTTCGTCAGATTTCATTAATTCTGCCAATTCCGCCTCTAAATCAGCGTTTGAATCATCAGTTTTAAAAGATTCTGACAATGTAAATTGTACTTCTTTTTGTTCTTCTAGAGCCTGCAATTTACATAAATACAAATATTTCAATACAAGAAACTAACAATTAATTGTTTAGTTTTGAAATTTACTTACTTCTAATAGATCATCTACAACATCTGTAACATTGGATTCTGACAAATAACTCTTGTTAAGTTTTTTTAATACATTTGATCCTGTTTTGTAAGCTGATAGCACAGTAGTATTTGTATGAGTATTTTGAATACTTGTAATAAGACTTTGAATATTGTCAAGAGTTTGAGCTCGTTTTTCAATAGTATTTTCTAATTCTTTTTTTTTCTTCAGATATGTTTTTGCTACTTGTCGCAATCCCTTAGTTAAATATGATTTAGTTTCATTAATAACATTAATTTTTTCTTTCTCCATGAGTTCTATTTCTTTTATAAGTTCATTTTCTTGTTTCATCAACTTATACAGGCCTTCCTCAATTTCTGTTATACTGTCTGATGAATGCATAACAATTTTAATCAATAATTCATTTTCACTTTCACTACTTCTAAAAACTACTTTTTTCTGATGTCTTAGCCATATTAAAATTAACATTATGGTATTATCTGATATATTTTTATCTATTTCAGATTTACAACTTTTTGCCAGTTCAGAAAATGGTACAAGAATATGTTCTCTTTTTTTTTCCAAGAAGGAAAGTAAAATATCTCCAAATTCTTTGACAATTTCTAGATGTATATACTTAGTTTCTTTGTTTTCATTATTACCAACGTAACTTTTAACTTTTGAAAATGACCATGTAAGTGGCTTTTTTATAAATATATCAATCGACCATGCAGTCCACGATTCACAAGGTTCTTTCAAAAATTCAATTTCTGGAATTATTTCATTAGTCCTGTAATATTACATAGATTAGTCATTGTGCGAATACATATAATTGGAATATTGGTTCCTCTTTAATTATTCTTATAATCCACAATGGTAACATTACCGAAGCAATTCTTCAACAACAGTTGCTAAACAAAGTGGTGTGCAACCTCTTCTTTTAAAAGCACTATTTAAGTCTGTAATAGAAAAACTGATTCTCTTAGTATGTTTCAACCATTCATATATTAAATTCTGCCAAAATTTATATTTTGATATCCAATCTTGTGGATTAGCTGATTTACTGCGAAAAGGAGAAAATAAAGCACTGATCCTTTCTTCTTCATTCCAACATTTAGGCATCTTGTCAGAGGGAAGTGGTAAGTTATTATCTATATTGTCAATTTTCGTAGTCATTTCTTTAACTAAAAGAATATTTTTGTTAAGTTAGGTTATATTTTTACATAATACTGTGAAAGTATATAATATTATTTATTTTCTCACAGTAATTTCGTCACATATGATTAAAGTACAATGAAAATGTCAATTTTTGTCAGATAAATAATAACTTTTTATTGTTGAAGATAAAATAGGATCTCTCCCTCGACAAAACTGTTATTACATCGTTTTAATTATCATTTATAGTTTATAGCATAAACTATACATCATTTATAATGCAAATAATAAGTTACTTTGTATGTTTAAAATACATCTGCTTCAAATACATCCACAAATAATTTACGACTATAATTTTTACTTAAATACAGTTTTGTTCATGATGACCAATAACACGTCTTTCTAGTATTTCTGTTACAAACGTTATTAAAATTTGTAAATATCTGTAAATTTTTTATTTAAAAAAAAAATTTTTTTTATATCCTCGAAATAGTTAAAAAATTAAAATTCTACCTATCACGTTTCGCATATAACAATTTACTAACACATACATACATATATTATTTCAAGTCAAGAAGATATTTACTTACTACTTTAACATCGTTTATGCTATAACTTATTAATAAATTTATTTAAGTTACTGATTAAATATATATATTCACATAATACATATATTGCAAATATTGTATCAAATATGATAAAAAGACTGATAGAAGTGAATATTTAATCTACAATTATAATATACATTTTTAAAATAATTTTAATTATAAATTGTATTTTAAATTATTTTAAGTTAAAAAACGCACTGTTTAAAGATTAATTAACATAAATGATTGTAATTTTATTTTATCACATTCATAGTTTGTAAGGTTAAGTTCTTGTTATTGTGTCTTTTTTTGAATTTTAATAAAAATATTAAACGATTGATAACAGTTTAAATGGATATCAGTTTATATATATAAATTAATATTCCTTAAATGTTGAATCATAATAAAAATGTCAGCATCTTTAGGTAAGAAAATGTTAGTATTATTAGGTTAGTTAACTTTTATATAATATATACATATTTATAAATTAATAATAAGTTTTTGTTATAAACAAATTATTACATATGTAGTAAACTTAAAATTCTTTTTATTTAATCTTTATTAATTTTATAGATTCCATTATATTTCTTACTGTTGTGGCATTTTTATGGGGTGTAACCAATCCATTTATTAAGAAAGGAGCCAGAGGTTTAGAAAATGTGAAATCATCTTCTAGATTCGGTCAATTTTTTAAAGAACTTGCCTTTCTTGTTACAAATTTAAAGGTTTCCTTTAAAATCTTTATTATCTTAAATAAATATATTTTGTTATTTACTAATTACTCTTCTTTTTTTTAGTACATTATACCATTTATCATTAACCAAATTGGGTCTGTGTTGTATTTTTTAACTTTGAGTAGAGCAGATATATCATTGGCTATCCCAGTTACTAATTCTCTTACTTTTATGATAACTGCAATGACTGGTTGGATTTTGGGCGAAGAAAAGATACACAAATGTTGGCATATAATTTGCTATCTTTCAAATATCCGCAATTTATAATGGAATTTATATGAATTGTTTTGATTTTCAGATACTTATATGGGGATGATATTGATTTTGATTGGCACAGTGCTTTGTTGCTTGGATAAAATAGAGAATACTGTACAACTTTAATTATAGAACTTCAGTTTAGAATGTGTCAATTTTATTAACCTTCCATAGGCAAGCATGTTACTGCATTGTTTATAGAAAAGAAATCTAGGTCGTTCATATCCACTTAAAAAATGCAAAAAAATTTTGAATTTAATGAAGCTCTTGAAAGATTAAAAGGTTTTGAAAAATTCACAAGTGGAATTTAGTTGAATGACTCAGGTCATGAAGGATTAATTATAAATGATAATAAAAATTTTGAGATTTGATATTGAAAATAATATTTATATTACAATGATTATATAGATATAATTATATGAAGTTGTAGTCATATATTATATAATTATATAGATAAGAAGCTATTAATTATTTAGTAGGCTACATGCTATTATGAAATATATGGAATTTATGACACTGATTTTTTCTTAATACTTAAAATATTTGGTATTATGCTTATTTATTTATTTCAAATTAATAACTGTGTTACAAAATATTCTGGGACTTAAATGAGATGTAAATAATTATATTAAAAGATAATATAAATTTATAGATAGAACGATACATTGTCTATATATTCATGATATTTACACATGAGTTATAATTGTCAATATATACACGACAAATAAACAGCACCAAATAGAAAGGAAAATTATGGGCATACTGAATTCACGTCGTTGCACGAAATAATAGCATAAAACGGATTAAATTCTATATATAAATATCTGTTTTTACTATTTCAGATGTTCACAATTAGTTCGAAAAATGATGGGACGTCCTAATTAATAATCCGAGAAAAAAATTAACTGGAAATATAATGAAGCAAACATAAAGATTACAGTTAGAAATAAAGATTATTATTACAAATATTTACAATTAATATATGTAAATAAGATAGAGTTGATCTATGCACAATAAACATATGTAACTGCTAAGTATCTCCTTGTACAATTTAAACATGGTGATTGTTATGACGAAATTAAACAAATACTTTTTTATGCTGTCACTATTATCTTAAAATATATTATACGTTATAATTAATATATTAAGAAAATATCTTGTATATTCGGCAATTTTGATTTTAGTTGAAATGATGTGTACGTATAGTAAGAGAAACGGAAATGGCACTCTGATTCACGGTGAAATGAAATTAATTTTTTCCGTTTTTATAAAGCACATGGAAAGAAGAGTAGTAGCCTAATATGGTTGTTAATGCATTCTCATCTTATGCAACAAATTTAATTTCTTTAAATTTGGCAGAGAGAAAGCTCTACGGAAGGAATACCAGTTTTTGAAGATTAAAATATGTAGAAGTTGATCCTTTCGATAAGTGCGTATCTTCCAATTGTATTTATATTCGTTGATTTTCTTTTGTTACCAATTTAAATTCATTTATTACCACATTCCAAAAGAGGATAGTGTGTTAATGAAACAACTAGAAGATAGTGGTTTAGCAACGTGTGTACATATTCAGATAATTTTACATTTTGCCATGGACCGTATGTGGCTACATAACTTGTTTACAAAGGTAGTTAAAGCGCAATGTAGTTCACAATCAACATCATAATTAAATTTACATTATTAATTGTAATTACAATGATTATATATTAAAACAACAAAGAACTTGTCAATTTCTTTTATTCGGTTAATAAGAATTACTTATTTAGTCATTAAATCGTTTTTGATCTGAGGCGGATTTTTCATTATACATTAGAAGAAACAAAATACAATGATAAAATAATAACTTGTTGTACAATTATATATATTGTCCGTGAGCACGGCGGTGGATCGATGCGTGTGTTATCGTTAATCCCTTACAGTTACGAATTACTTATGAGACTCAAGACTAGCATTAATCAATGGCCTCCCCTTCAAGTTCGGGATTTTTTGCTTTTCAGCTTGAACCAACCCGCACTCTTATTCGGATCGCGTGGAACGGATGTGGATCTGTTTAGTTCTGGTTTTGAGTTTACATTCCGTGATTTGGTGGCCAACGATTCCGTGGAAACGGTTCTATCCACCTTTTGCTTGTCTTTCGATTTCAGCGTGCTACGATTAATCGTACCTGCAATGATAAATATTATATATCATATAACGTGACTTTTCACATATGAAGCGTGGACAGAAAATAACCTTTCATAAATGAAATATTTTCTTTTTCCCAATTTTTTTTCACATGTAAGGTTCCATAGAAATTTACAAGATTTGTAAAGAATAAAAGTTTGTTATTATTTTACATTTTCCAAAGTTGTGCATGCGTTCAAAAATTCAGAATATTTTCAACGTTCTTTCCATCCACATTTTATAGAAGCATTTTGTTTATTTTATTTTTACCAGTTTTTGAGAGATTATCTTTGCTTCGTCGTATATCTTTCCCCCGACGACTTAATGTCTCGCGACTTCTTTGCCTGCGTCTTATAGTTGCTAGAGGCTTTGGATGTAATTGTTGATCGTAATTTATTTCGAAAGGTTCCCTATAATGTCTAGGTTTCCAGGGTGCGAGAACACTGACACTCCTTGATACTGTTCTCGTATGCGATTGAAGTGGCCGATTTAATTCCTCTCTGCTCGCTGCTCTACGTCTTTCATTGGGGCCAGGTATCTCGCCCACTGAACAATATAAATAAATAGTAAATTTTATACTTAGGTAAGTAGAATATACTTTTTATAATCATGGTGCATGAACAAAAATAAAAAATAAATTTTAAATAAACCTGCGAAAGGGCCAGGATACTTATTTTATACATATATATGTACATACGTGTGAGAATGTTATTCTATAAAGATAATAAGTTATAAAACACGGAGTTATTACAGAAAAAGACTTTTCAAGTATGTCATTGTTTTTATTAAAGAAAGAAACAATTAATAAGATACAAAATAAATTTCTTTCTTAAGGCTTGAACACTTTTTAACATTTAATTGTTCGGATACGCGTGAAAATTGTTAATAATCACCTGTAGCAGCATGGAGATATACGACAGATCTCTGTGATCTTTGAGAGTTTTGACTCTGTTGACTGCTATCTCCCGTTGTACTCTCACCGGAAGACAACGCGCTTTCAGCGAGCCTCGGTGGTTTCCGAGGTGGCGACAGTATACCCAAATTGTGACGGCTGGAATTCGTAACATCACGCCCTGAACAGGCGTGGTCGTCTCGTTTGTTTCTACAAAACGCAAGCAATCGTACGTTCGATGAGAGACAATTCATTATTTCATTGCACTTGTTATTATTATCTAGTGTATTTTTTCGTTTTTAAATTACGAGGAAAGTTTACGCAGATATATGAAGAAAAGGAAAGACGAATCTCACCTGCGATCTCTATTGGACGAAACAGACTCTTGATCGGTGTCACCAAAGAAACGCAAGTTCTTTTGCACGGAGACTCGTTCGGGTGCGGATGAGACTTCCTCGTCCTCGGTTCCGGTGGTTAAGATTTCGCTCTCTGGTATCCTCGGTTTCTTGTCCACCGTCTGAAGCAATAAAATTGACGCAGATATCAGCAAATGTTTCTCCTATTAATTTCTTTCTTTTCTTTTATCACTGCGTTAATTTCACACCAGGGAGCAAATCAAGTTGAAAGAATGAGAGAGACGGCTAAGGATTAATGCGATAAAGTCGAGCGCAAAGGTGTACTCTTTGTGTAAACAAAACAAAAAAAAAAAAAAAAAACACCGGCTCGGCCACTCGTTTCCATTCGTGGCGTCTCCGTGAGTCATGATCTCTCGTTCCTCGGCCCATCGATTCATCCCCTATAGATCATCGTCCACGGTGAGATTCACGCGCACGCAATCATCTCGACCGGCCGCAGCAACCCGCGGCCTATCGAAGCAGCTCGGAGAGGATCGGGAATCGGTACCTGACAGAGATTATTCCGCGGACGATGGTTAAAGCTAGGCAGCCCCCTGATCGGCACTTAATCTCGCGATTAAATTAAACCACAGAGCGCAGAGTTAGTTAAGCATTTAATCAAACTGGTAATTGGAGGTTGTACCGGACTAATGGAACCGCTCCGTAGCGACCTTTGCTGACTGATGAATGTACCAGCTTGCTCAGTCGGCTCGCCGCGAACCCGATAACCGGACACACGATCCATCCGTTCGTTATCGGATGCAACTCGCAAAAATCATGTGCATTTTGCTTCTGAGAGTCTTTGGAAAAAAAACAGAAAAAGAAAACAGCAAAGGGACAGGAAAGAGTCCGATTTCTTATCGATATTTCGAATTCGGTGATTCCTGTCGTCGAGATAAAAATTGGAAATAAGAGAAAATTAAAGTGAAACTTCTCGAAACTGGAAACTTCGTATTATTTATATCGACTCTTGGAACCTCGTGTAAATGACAGTTTTTAGTAACGTAATGTTATGATTACTCTCTTGCTTTATTAATTTTTCTGTTCTTTAGTCCTGGTTTATATATTTACATGGGCAAAGAGGCATCAGTTTGATGTAATTCGCTGTTACTTAAGAGATCGTTAGTTCTTCGATTGTACCTTAATTGTTATTCCGAGACGTTGTGACGAGATATGAATTTATTTTTATTTAATGAGGATATCGTCCGTCGGTTGGAAGTTTTTTCAGTTTTGTTACAGACGTATCGCGACACTGCGGAGGCGTTTATCGCGATATTATACATACGACATAGTCGGAGTCGATTCTCTACCAAGCTCGGGAGTCCACTCTCTACTAAAACGTCGCCCACAAAATTACCAATTTTGAAAGGAGCCCCGTGGAATTTGATTATCTTGAAGAACCGTTTCAGACAGATGATGTCATAAACTGAAATACTTTGATACAAGCCGTGTCTCTTGAATGTTTGCGCCTTTGCCAATTTATTAACAGACTATACAAGTTTGCAAAATGTCCAATTTTAAATTCAATTAATGTGATTGAAAATTTATTTTTAGAATTAATTATAATACAGAATTTGCCGATCAACGAGAGAAACCAATTAGTTGTTAATAATTTAGAATTTACAATAATTATAATATAAAATCATCATAATTCAATTTACTCACAATTTTATAATTAACCTTTTAAGCTCTACCTCGAGGCCAGAGATACAGGATGTTCTCGAAGGCGAGGTCTCAAATCAAAAAGCTTTATTCTACATTTTTTCTCGCGAAAAAAGGTAACGACGAGACACATTGACAGTTATTGCACGTCGCGGTCAAATAGTCTGAGCTATCGCGCTGAAATGTACACAGTCAGATAAGTAAAGTATTCTGTAATATACACAGAAAGAGAGTGTAGAGATTGAAATTTACCTTGATGTTCGATTTATTCTTCCTGGACAGAGACTTGAACCAGCCCTTCCTCTCAGCTTCTTGGCCCTGATTCTCTCTGGTGAGGGTGTTACTCGACTCGCAGAAGGATTCCTCTTCTCTGGTGAGTGTACCCGTAGATCTCGACAGCCTTGTCGGTCTGGGCGGACTGGGACTGCCGCTGGGAGTGGACAGGCGTCTTCGTTGGCTGTACTCTTCCTGCAAAGAAACACAAAAATATGTACTTGCATTATTTCCTGACCAAGAATTCGTATGTTTGTCAAAGTGTCCAAAGAGTTAGATCCAGTCTTATTGGAAAACTAAGAAATTATATTCTACTTGTCATCATATACTATAAACTACATAGACACAATACGAATGAAACGACAAACTTAATAATAAAATAATTAGAAAATAAAAATAGTAAACAGATTTTAATTTATAAAGGAAATATCATTAGATATCCTAATATCATATATAGATTGCGAATATTTGCAAGTAACAAATGTTGTATCTTGCGATATTTAACTTTCAAATGGTATCACTGGATTGTAGTAATTTATACCATGCAACTAAAAGTTTGAGGTTTACTTTTGCATCTCAGATATTCAATAGAAATCAACGACAAGATCGAATTAAATTGAAAATTCTAGAACCGAATAATTCGATCGCAAGTCATTATGATTTTCAATAATGCCTCGACAACATCAGTTCAAGAATTCAATTAATTTATCGCGATGTCAATTACTTCGTTGATCAATTCTTGAATCAAACCAGTCGAGGAGCAAGCAGCGAAATAACGCGCAAGAATTACATAAACGCATTTCATCGTTTCGTTGAACCTGCGGTTGCGTAAAAATGTAAAAATAGAATTCAATAACGCAAATTGATTAAAAAGGCAATTACAAATGACGCTTTAATCTCGATGACAAACAAACGGAAGTGGTAGTTCGAAAGAAACGGGGAATGGGGAAGAGAGAAAAAAAAAAAGAAAGACCGATCGTCGAGCTTCAGCGACGTTTCATTTCGTTAGCCGAGATCTGGTTTGCATGAAACTCGAAGAAATGCGGGTAGACGCGTGTCCGTTTCATTCCCGGCGACGTCTACGTCGTCATTATTATTATCATGTTTTGCATCACCACCATCATCAACGCTGCCACCTCCGTCATTTACCCTTGCTCTCTCGCATGCATAACACACCGGCCACGGACAGCTTCGGGCGTTTTATCGCAACTCTCTGCCTGTTTATTCATCGATACACTGCAAAACAGCCACTATGGTGTAAGAACGGTCTATCCGTGCTCTATCTGCCGTTCCGAGGAAATGTTCACTTCCCGCGAACGAGCGTAATTTTCACCGAGGGGGAAAAAATACGCTGCGATTCCTCGGCCCGGACCAATCGTATTCGATTGCCTTTGAAAATTGCGCAATCTGGTTCGATTATATAGTTCGAGCTCGATCCTCTATTTTACTGCGATTTCAATATTGTGCAAGGCAAAAACCTTGTATTATTTGTTAATTCGTTGAACGTTGTCAATTATTTTTGTAATATTTCCGTGTTAAATTCCTTATTTGTTACACGACAGAAGCTTCGGTGCTTGGTTTGAATCTACCTGTATCCAGTTTATCGATCATATACTTCGTTCTTAGTTAAATAGTTACTTTTTCTTGTAACCTACAGACATTAGAGTAGAGCTACTTTTTTCATGAACCAAATTCATTTTGTGGACGAATTTCTGTATCCAGTAACAGAAATCCTTCTTTTTGAAAAGGAGGCGGACTTCACCGTACTTGGAAAATCCTCCGACGACTTTCGTGCCTTGTACGTTCATTTGTACTCAAGTAAATATAGCAGTTACGAGAGAAGGTTCCGAAAGATGTAAAGACGTCTATATTAACCCTCGCGTAGTCGACACCGGGTCATCGTTGACCCAGAACTTGATGCTGATATATGTATAGGCAATGATAATAAATATGGCGTCAAATGTGCCAAATGTTTACGATTTATATGCAAACAACATGCAATAAAACACAATCACGCGTTGTATGTACGCAGTGCACATAAATAAAAAATATGTTTGTAAAATTTTACATTTTTTAAACAAACTCCTCTCTTTCCCATATTATAAACATTATTAGATAACGTCCTGTACCAAAGAGTTAGGTGCAAAGCAAGTATGGCAAACATTCAGCTATGGGTCGAAAGTGACTCGGTGTCGGCTCGTTGCGTCGCTCATTTACGTTAAACATTGTACAATTGAACATTGTAATCGTTGTACAAAAAAAAAAAAAAAAAAAGCCGTCAGATGTACTTTCCGAGGTTCCTAGTAATTATTTCACGAAGTCATCTAGCAACTACACTTGTACTGTTGGCGTGTCACAGACGTTCGTGCATCCGAGGGGCAGAAATGGGCGCCGGGCGTTGTGTTTCGCGGCGCGAAGGACCGCGAGCTACGATCATGCCAGCAGTGCACGCGTTACTCCGCAGCAAACCTTTCGATACGCAATATAATAACATATCGCGCGTACGCGGCCGCGGCTCGTACCCACCGCATAAACTCTTAAATGACTCACAATGAATAGCCCATATCGCGGAATCATCTGCATAGTACAAGCACGGCGCACTTCCCTCGTACTCTCCATATATACGAGCAACAATATCCCCGTATGCTTTCCATAACGAGTTGTGGTACGAACCGAGCAACGGGTTCGACCGTCCGACGACGACAAAGATGACGGCGACGAGCCAGAGGATGGCTACGACGACGACGACGACGACGACGACGACGACGAGAGGAGGAAAGAAGAGAGGAGCAAGGATCCCTGTACCCTAAGGGCATTGTGACCCACGCACCGCCCTGCTAACTCTCACAGCACTGCACCGGCGCGGCGTTGCTCTTCCTCCTCTCCCGGTCTCCTTTCCGCTCAGTTCATTCTTCCTTTCCCCGGTCCGCTCATCGACCTTCCTCTCGCCAGCCTCATTGCGGAACGCGTTATGCCCGGCTACTCCCTCGCAGGGACTGGCGTGGGCCGTTAAGATTGGGCTAGGTCTGGGCTCCGCGTCTCTGTGCGCAACGCGTCATCCAGCTCGCGGCCTTAGCGAGCACACGCGTGTTGCTCGCTTGCACGCACCAACGCTTGCCAACCTGTCCCGCACCTATATCCCTCCGGTGTGCACGCGCTCACTCGTGTCTCTTTCGCCCGTGTGTTGGGCTTCGTTGCGCGCGTACACGCGAGTGAGCGCACGAGTGTACGTGGTGACAGAATCCCACGTGTGCGTGCACGTGTATCGACACGGAGCCAGTATTTTCTGTTTTTCAGTTACACGGGCGTGTGCCCGTGTCGTTTACGGTGCGTATTTACAAGGGCGTGTTGCGCTAGTGTGTGTGCATCGCAAAGATGAGCGTGCGAGACCTGCTCCATCCCCGACGCATAACTCTGCAACATTAAACCGTAGGGTCAGCGTAGATTACGCATAAATCCAGGGGAGGAGCGATTTATGATGTCAACCGACACCATAACCACCTCTTAACCACTATGGATTTTCTGTTTCTTTGTTCCGGCTACCTTGTTTTTGGCAGGACGATAGAACCTATCAAGGTAGAGCAGCTTTCTCTTACGAACGAAAGAGAGTAGCGGCGATTCAATAGAATGATAATTGTCCTGCATTTAGTCACTAATGTGGAATGGGCAGTTCCAGGAAAGGGGCCAGAACTTTCTCCTGTGCCCAACAATCCTCGCCTGCGTGCCATCTGGATAGTAGAACATGACGACAGTTAGACCTGGGACCTGGGATTGTTCATTCTAGCCTTCCAGGTCTAGCACTTGAGATATTAAGGATGTGGTTGCATGTGTGTACGAACGACGAATGTTTCGTGCACACGAGGAAGAGAAGAATCGGTGAGAGAGTTGTGAGTTTTCAGTGAAGTAAGAGAGTAGAGAGTATAGTGTAGAATAGTGTTAAGCTTCATCTTATAATCACCGTTAAACAAAATTCTTCATTTTCATCTTCGATCTTTTATACCAAAATTCCTACACTAATGACTTGAATTTGTGTCATCATCAACGAAAATGTACCATCGCAAAATGTGTTCCAAAGAAATTGGAATTATTCTTCACACCGCAAACGTCTAACAGTTTACGGTGCAGTGGACAAAACTACAACTGCACGTTTATTGTATAGATATCGTAGATTATCGATCGTGTTTCGCACACTTTTAACCGACGTGGTAAAATTGACACAAACATCCAGAAGAGTCTAATTAACGGTAACACGCGATGCAAGCGAGGTTTGAAATCGCTGCATAAATTCTCCCAATTAAGTTTCCTCGAGTGTGTGTGTGGCTAAGTAGCGGGAAACGCGCGAGAGCAAACACCTACGTAACGAGTACGAGGTCTTTTCTTTCTTCGAGATACGCGGTCCCTGGGCGTAAATCGACAGGATTCGAGAGCCGCAAAAACTGTTCATCTTAAATGGAATGTACGCAGATTGAAACCGAGCTGACCGCGCGTCGGATCTCGCAGTCTCGATGCTTTTCTTTTCGAATCGGCGGGATTACAGTGTGCGTGTCGTATTGTAAAACCAAGAGCACGCCGGTGAAGAGGAGAGTTTAAGAGGAATTGAACGTGAGCAAGAGGAAGAGAGAAAGAGAGAGAGAGAGAGAGAGAGAGAGAGAGAGATTGCAGCGGGAAATAAGAAGAGAGGTACAACGAAGGGGAATGCGAGGCAAAAGGGTGGAGAGAAGTAGGGCGCGCACCGTATAATGCCGGCGCGAGAAAAAGTATAATGAGAGGGAATCCCGCCGCTGGTAAGTACAAAGGAATATTACAGTAAGATCTGTAACGTGCAAAGCCGCAAAATAAACGAAGCACGCGTAATGGGGTATCGGCTCTGTCGTCTCCCCTGTGGCGTGGGCCTCAGCTGCCGCGCACGCGTGTTACACTATCTGCGCTCAGGCCCAGCCAGGCCTGCGCAAACAGACCAATAAAAGGCACTGCGCAGCGAGCAAGGGAAGCGAGCGAGGAAAGCGAAAGAACGAGCGGGAAAAAGCCGCGAGACACGGCGCAAGAAAATCTTGGATATCTCGCCGACAGAGGATGGAATCGTTGTGTATTTATTCGCCTCTTCTAAGCTCGCTCACTTTCAACCATCGACGCTCTTCCTTTGCGCTATTATTATTTTAAACGACGCATGCATCGTCACTTTAGTCGAGCAAGCACATAGGTTTCCAAGTATGGAAGAGGTGGCGTTCGTTTGACACCGCAGAACGAACTAAATAAAGTTTGAAAATATATAGATAGCAGTAACTGGTTCGTAATTGGTAAATAAATTGTAATTAATTCTAATTGTAAATAAAAATTGTAATGTGATTCTTTCAATGCCACTTCATAAATAAAAATATTGATATATTCGTGGGTCTGTCTATCTTAACCTGTTGCGCTCAGTTTTAAGTATGTTTAAATGTCACCCAGGCAGAACAAACGATCAGTTTATTACTTCTTAATAATTTCTATTCAATGACACAACACCGACGAGTTCAAAAGTGAAAGAAAGCGACGAATGATCGTGGCTCGGTCACTCGTTATGGTCCGCGAATGGACGGTGTCAACGTCATCCCAAACTTTCCTTCCAAATTCTAAACGTTTGGAGCGTTTCGCATATACCCTTTCCTTCGAAATCCACGTGCTCCCATCTATAAAATCAACACGGTCTACGCGAATACAATCCTCGCGCGATCGACGCGCGAGCGTGACACGCATCCGTGTCCCAATTTCACAGACCGGCTGTTCGAAGCGCGGCACGGGAATAAAAAGGGACACAGAAGAGCGAAAAAAGGAGGAGCGAAGGGATCGATCCCTCGAAGCATGATGCGCGCTTGTAAGGTTCTTGTTCTTACGAACGGCGCAAGGTCGTCCGCTCCGGCGCGGCGCGGCGTTGCGGAGCAGCGTCATGGTGGCAACGCCAGCACGAAGTTTCTAAGAGGCTGGAGAGAAGAACGAGCCGTTTGCGCGCCGGTAGAAAACCGGATGCACACTTTTGCGCCCGTGTTGCACGGACGAGCGACCACCACCGCTGCCATTAATAACCGAAGGTCCACGTCGCTAGACGGCCTGGATGATGGTGCGGTGCGGTTTACTTTCTTTGGAATAACAATACTTAGAGAGCGGATCCTCCCGGTTGATACACTTGCCCGCCTGTCAATGCCGGCGCTACACACCATGGGAAAGTCTCGAGTTCTGCCGAGATCATTTCAAAACTGTTCGAGCGAATCGACCGGAACCGCCCACGGATGGGTTGGCACCCTGCCCTGTCCGTACATGTTCCCGTCTACACGTTTCGCGTACACGTACGCGCGCGCACGATCGTGCCTCCCCTTGCGCTCTTGTACGCGCATTGACGCTTATAATTGATGAAATGACACTGGCCTAGGAAACGGACGTTGAATGTTATCGGACCTTGGCCATCTTGGTCCGCCTAGAGAACCAACGCTGCTTGCGTCCTCCTGTTGTTTCGTTGCAAAGCAAAGACGAAGAAGAAGAAGAAGAAGAAGAAGAAGAAGAAGAAGAAGAAGAAGAAGGAGAAGGAGAAGAAAAGAAGAAGTTGGAAATTTCATGGGAACCGAAGGTGAACGGGGTGGGTTCGATTTGAGAGAAAGGATAACATATTGATAAAGCTACGTGACGAGTCAAAGAAGAACAGAGAAGTTTGTCGCCAATATTTTTTTAATAGTTACTGAGGTCTTGCGCGAGAGTACGAGGTTCAACGAGAATACACAATCTTTCCTCGCCAGGGAATAATGTTGGAAAATAAACGAGCAAGAACGGCAAAATATTTTCCGTTTCGGAATAACCAGCTGCTAATCACAATCGTGTTTGCAGGTCTACAATTTTTATTATTCTTTTATCACGTGCCTTCTGCGAAAACAGCGTGTAATGCGTCATCAGGTAAAGTGATATTGACAATGTCAATGCAAACTGTCGACTCATTTGGATACTCGTTGCAAATGTATAGCCATGGCTCTTTTGTTCATGCCGTGTCTTCACACCCATTACGAACACGAATATTACCTCCCATTGTAGGAGGATGACCTGTCGAAGTTCTAGCCCTTTTTTCCACGCAGTGAGGAGATAGCATCGAGTACGATTTCTACCCTGTCATAGTAAATAAACGTTGACTAGAAGGATTGCCGGCATTCTCGCGGTAAAAATGTCGTTAGTTATTTCGTTGAATATCGGTTCGATCAATTTCGATATCGTACGGTGCTGAAGAGAATTAAATAAATTCCTTTGTAAATTATTTGGCCGATTGTGTCGGTCGAGTCTAAAATATTCCTACAACCATTGTAAATGAGATTAAAATGTAATTTTATTCTTAGCGTAGCGTTCTCAGGTGTATCGCGTTTAACGCTGCGTGTGTACGCGACGCAGAATGCATGAGCGAACGGCGTGCACAAACGGTGCAATTGTTAAGACATCGAGCCAAGTTCCTTCGTCACTCTACGTTGTTAAAGCGACGCCTGATCGAGCCCTCTGCCGGCTTGAAGAAAACGATCCATTGTGAACCGTCATGCCGCGTGATTCCCGCAATGACATGTCCCAATCTATGGTTGTTACACCGTGGTTCTGCACTGTGTACCGTGCGCGTTCGTAGACGTTAATATCCTGATGAGAATTGTTTATCAAGTGATTTCCACGAGTTCACTAATCCGAACGAGACTTTGCCAGATGGGTAATAAAGCTGTACTTTGTCGAACTCTGAAGACCGTAGTATCTGGCTGGTATCGGGTCTCGGCCATGCTAACGTACTATCCACACACGAGTCAGACCCTCGATACGTATTGACTAGTCGAGTCCACCGGTCAGACGTTCTCTGTGGTTTAGTAACTAGAAAGATGTATCTCCTGGTACCACTTAGTATCGTCTAGTACGGACAAACCGACCGTGTTCGTCTCGACGGACGGTTTTTAAGCGGACCGATCTCGAACGGAAAGAAGAAGAAAATATAGATGAATAGATACAGAGAAGTAGAGAGAGAGAGAGAGAGAGAGAGAGAGAGAGAGAAAGAGAGGAATAAAGGCGGGAGAAAACGGGAGATCGCGTGAACTAGACAAAGAGAAGAACAGGCGAAGAAAGAGAGAACGGGAGGAAACAGCGCGCGCAACGCGGCAGGTAGAATCGTATCGGCAAATTGCAATCGATGACCGGCTTGTCGGCAACTGCCCGTGGCAGCAGGAAAGCGCTGCCGAGAAAGAGGGAAAGCCAGGCTAAAAAGGGAGCGGAACGAGGACGGAGAGGTTATCTACTATCCTACAAGTGATACGAATATCCGGCATTGTTTAGGTCTTCGGGGCTAAGGAGTTATCGGCCGTTGATCGTTCCGGGAATCACAGCTTGGTATTCTCATTGATACTTTCTTCCTCTTCTTCCTCCTCCTCCTCTTCTTCTTCTTCTTCTTCTTCTTCTTCTTCTTCTTTCCATACGCGTGGGCTGAACTGATCTGCTCGAGCCTGCTTGGACGAAGTTGGACCAGTTTGTACACATTACCGGAGACGCGACCATATCATCTCAACTATAAATCGTAACGAGTTTCCATCAAAACAACGATTCATTATTTTCAGAATACGAAGACAACGGTAATTTCAATATTTTCTTTTTTCTTTTGACGCGGAATATGTAGTTATCCCACGATATCAAGACGATTTTCTGCATCGTGTAATTTTCCGTGTGCTAGTTCTTGAGGGCTGTCTGTAGAAATTATGTCACACATGCGAGATATTTATTGTTCTAAACTTGCTCGATTCTTCTGCGTCATGTTCTTTTCTGTTTCTCTGTCATTATGTAACTATGTCGAATGTAGATCAAGCATTATTACTTTCAACAACTTGGAACGCTCATCAACATCGTGTTCAAGAACTGAACATTCTCTTACACATCTATAATCGTGGATGAACATAGAAGATTCTTAACGGTAAGCCTAATCTTCGACGATTAGAGTACACTCTTCTTTCCGATGTCTCTTTATCAAAAATGCTTCTCCCCTAGATCCTTTCCCTTGTTGTTCTACAAATCCCTTCGTTCCTTGCTTGTTAATTAATCCTAACGGTATCAACGAACGCCACGAATGATCGTCACGAGCCACGATGCAGCTCCACTGTCCATTACAATAAGCAGGTTGATACTCTCGCACGAGGTAAGCCACGAGGCGTGCGAAGATTCGTTAATAGTATATAACTATTTCGAGAATCTCGCGATCTCACGGTTGGACCTTTTAACCCCTTATTTATCTCAAGAGCTGTTCACTCTCTGCCGGTTCAGAAGTTGATGTTACCCAGTGTCTGGAGGTTCCTTGCTCCGTGATTCGTTGTTATTGTTATTGCGGTGTATACATCGGTGTTCTCGGGTGTATGAGCCGACACACCAGCGGTTCGTACAACAGACCGCGAGAAGTCGTAACCGCGGAGGGGAATGGACGAGAGAAAGAAGAAGACAACAACTCCGCGGCACGTCGTGTCTCGTCGGAACTTTGAAAAAGACGTCAGAAGACGTCTAACCCCGGGAGGCACGCACTACCTCCGCCGTGTTCTCTTCCTTTCGCTTTTAATCTGCATTCATTTCGACCTTACCTACCGGAAGGTAGTCTCGTTTCAATCTCTTCCTTATTGCGCTTTCATCGCTCGAACGATCTGTTAGCTCCCTTTCGTTTTTCCCTTTCGTCCGTAATTTTTATCATTTCGATGTGCCGAACGTGATTTGAAAATTATAGGAAAGGAGTTCAAAAAAATAGAAAATTAAAAATGCTCGTGGTCGATTAGACTATGTAAAAGATATCGTATACGCGGATTTAATAACAAACAGAAGAGGATATGAAATAATCTGTAGTTTTATAAAACAAACCGTATTTAATAAAATGGAAAGCAAATAGACTATCGCAGCTATATTTTTGGATCAATAGGGATTTGTTAGCAAGATATGCTCGTATATTTCAAAGCATCAACTCTTTAAAAAAATATAGTGTAGGAGCGAAAAATGTTTACTCAGTACAGACTCTAAAGTTAATCTTGTTGACGTGAGACCTTTGCTTAGCAGCAGGTTGATGATTGGATTACAGTAAGTTCGCTAAATGTTCATCAGTGAACGTTACCAGAAAAATCATTTAGGAGGAAAAATATCTACGAAAGTTCGAATTCGAAACGCAACCACGTTGGCGGTTTACCGTGTATTCGAGTGGCCCTACCAATCGAGTAGAAACGTCCACCTCCCTGACACGAAGCAGCAGTAACCTTAGTCGAGGATCTAGATGCGATCGTTACTATGTCGGCTGAGACAGAGTGGCGTGAGTCGCGGTCGCTCGTCAGAATAGATGTTACCGTCAGCCACCATGAGACACCTCAGCGATCACGCGGAACGAAATCGTTTATTTACCGAATGGCAGGCTCGCTTATTCATCGCAGTGATTTTTTTAAATAAGCCGAACGTCAGGAATAAAATTTCGAATCGAAGTAGCAACCAACTCGACGCATGTAAATACATTACGCGGAGACTTTTTAAACTCAACTACTTTTTAAACGCACGAATCACCAAAATCGAGATTTTACATTTCGGATCCAACAATTTTCTTCTCGCAATTTGCCGAAGTACAGCCGAAGTGTAAAATTTATGAAATTTCATATAAGGACGATGATTGTCACGTGTCTTCCAAGAGCGATCTGGTCGGCAAATGAAAGATAGCTTACGAAACGATAGCGATCCGCGTCAAGAATAGCTCTCAGCGTGAAAAGGGCTTCCAATTGCTTCCTGGTCGCTCGATAACAGCCTCCACCCTGCCTCAGGACGATAATTCTGGATTAACAACAGGACGTCGGGTATCGATTGTTTATCGTGTGAAAGCCGTTCGTGAACGATCGTCCATTACGTTCGCCATGTTGCACGCCGTTCCGCTCCTGCGGAGGGATGGTCTCTCAAATAACCTTTCTCGGTATCTGCCCTCGGTAATCTCTTCGCAATGAAGTTTCTCTCTCTCTGTCTTTCTCTCTCTCCTCTCTTTCTCTCTCGTTCTCCCTTCTGATCCGGAAATTCACAGAATATCGCTCGTAAACGCGATACATTGCGAGAAAATAGTAATAAAGCGGCGAGCGCCGCGACCTCTTCCGGGGACGTTTGAAAATTGTAGAGGGCGCAACTGTGTTAAAAGAAACCAACAAAAAGAGAACTTTAGATTTATTCCATTCCCTTCGAGGGAGGACTTTTCTTTTTGTAAAAATAAGAAAATACAACGTATACAAAGCAACAACAAAAGTTGCAACTATTTCTCGTAAATTATTTTGTGTTTTCTGTTGGACAATGTTTTCTTTTAATTATCTGTTCGTATTATTATTTACGTTGTTAATCCTTTGAGTATGTACTAGTAAAAATTGGAGATGTTTAAAATAATTAATTCACTTGTTGGAGAATGACATATTGAACAATTGATTAAGAATGAATGCATTATTAATTTAGATTAAGTCAATTTATAAAATTAAATTTACTCAATAAAAATAACAATAAATAAATTTACTTAAAAAAGATAACAATAAATTTTAAATTTTAAAAGTACTTAATTTTAAATTTTAGTAATTTTTGGTAATTTCAGTAAGCATTAAGAGGATTAACTAGAGACCTTGTCACTGTCAAACTTCTATACTAAAGATTTTGCATTTCTATTACTGAATTGCTTAACCATTAGTTTTTTTTTAACACGATATGGACAATTTCGTAAAATTCGAAGAAATCAAATCACTATTGTAACAAACCGTCCCTCGATACTTAACGAACTCCTCCAAGCTTCAGTATAAGTTCAATAACGCGAAAGGATTGTAGCTCATCTTGGTTTAACCTCCAAGACAGAATCGCTTCGTTGCGTAGATCGAGTGGCGAAAAAAAAAAAAAAAAAAAAAGGAAAAAGAAAAAAGGATGGCACAGTAGAAATCGAAGAAGCGTAGACACAGGAAGGGGCCAGAAGAATAAGTAGAATATAAAGAAGAACAAGAAAATGATCTTAGGATAAGAAAGAAGCGCAGCCACGGAGAAAAGAGGAAGAGAGATAGCCAACCGTTCGGCAGACCACAATAAATAGCCGTGGTATCGTGTTGCGAGTAATTGAACGGGGCTTCATCCATGGTGCATTAAGTATTGAAAACGTGCTGGATCCGGCGAGACAGCGGAGAAGAGAGGAGGAGGCCACCATAGAATGGTCAAGCTCTGGTCCGTCGGTGGAAAAAGGACAGAGCTGTATTCGCGTCTGTCCGTTGTTGTCCAAGGGTGTTGTGTGTACGGTTACAGTGCCAAGAGGAAGAGGAACCCGATGAGGAACCTCTGTTGCTGCTGGCGCATAATGGCGCTGTGATCCTAGGCCCCGTATGCTACGTGAGGGCAATACCGTATTGTTATTTGTTGGGTTAGGTACTGCTTGCTCCCAGATCAAGTACCAGCGTGCCTGAGATACAGTCCGTCCCGGTGTATCGGAATAATATCTTGCTCGCTTATTGTTGCCGCTCGTTGCAGATAGATCATTCTATTATCGAGATAGCAGTGTACGCGAGTTGGCTCGCGAGAGACACAGCGATTCTGCGATGCTCCACGACTGTGTGTGCACTGTACACCTTGTGATCGTCTATGTGGGATTTACGTGTCAAGGTATGCGCATGCGTAAGCGCATACGTTGTTGCGAAAATGTTTCGGGGCATCGTTTTTCCACGTGTAGTTTAAGAGAAAAGGAAGGAAGAGCGATAAACTTTCTCGACTTGGTTAGGCGATTTGTTACTGAGTTTACGCGGCCGATTATTTCTGTAACTTGGTTTGCATTCGTTTGTAGTGTCTAGAAAGTATCCACGAATGATCTATATAAAACTGCTGCATCTAAATCTACATACGTTCTTCCAAAACGTAGCGGCGAATTGCCAAAACTTTCGCGAATGCTTGTGAAATGATCAGGTCAATCAATTTCTGGATAATAACGTGAGATAATAACTGCAACGTTCGTTTGGCAGCGAGATGAAAAGCACACTCGATCGTCTCGACAATCACGCGAACAATTCCAAACTTCCCGCCATATAAATACCTCGCCGCACGTGTGCGAGATCTTCTTCTTCGCCAAGGAGGTGGTCCTATCCGATCTCGTTCCCTTCTGAACCTCCACGCGTGTTCTTTTAATTGACTTTCCGCGTATGCGTGGCTAGCTTCCGTGGACGAGATGTTGTCGGTCGATTGAAACGCTTATGGACCGATGAACTCGAGCAAATCGAGCACCTTGGCTCAGAGCGCACCAGCCGACTCTCCGAGCCGGACTGGCTACGCTCTATAGCTGTCGTTCGATCGAGAAAGTGGTTTCGCCACGGCCACAGCCGGTGGTATCGTTCGTACAGGCTTATTTCAAACGCACAGTTTTTTCTCAGCGTCGCGAAATCAACATCGGTAGCAGGATTCTAGAATTGGCAGCGGACCCTGATGGATACGAATCGTTAAGATGATATCGCCGCGGCGTCAGAGCTTCATTCATGCTGCCTGGGTGATCCGGAGTGTCGTTCGAAGTATGTTCATTTGGCTCTCCTCGAATTGCCGATACATCATAGTCACCACGGCCATTTCGCGATCCGAGATAGCGTCACGTGCTCGTGACAACTGGAAAAAGATTAAAGTTGCCACGCAACGGATGCGACATTTTTTTTCCGCCCAAGTTCGCTCTGCCTCGTTGCGTCGCAGAGATTACATCGGGCCGGATTTTTGCATCGCGACTGGATCGTTGTACCTCGTTCGAACGAACGATTTCATTGACCGTTTTGATGGAGAATTTCTGCTCGACTCGTACGAGGCTACCCTGATAAGCGTTATCAATTGCTGCACTCCGGATAGAACAGTTCAGTTATTTTATGAGCGACAGATGACTTGCCATTCTACCTGGTGCAACGTTCAATCAAAGTGTCAGAATGTATAAATAATTGCTGGAATATTCCTGATAAGTACAAGTAGCATCAATAAGAACTGAAAAATTGTAAAGAGGCCAAGCAGTCAAATGCATTCACCAGCTATAAAATGTTACGGCAAATCGTTTTCCCGGTTAACGAGACATTTTGACCACGATTTTGTTAACGACGTGTTTCGTTCTATCTCTCAGATAGAAGAGAAGCTCGGCTGGCGAGATTGAGAAGCGAGCTCGGACCATTAAAGAGACGCACACGTCTCGAGAAAGGGTACTTCGTGACTTTACGTAACTCCGTGGAAATCGCGTAACGATCCCTCCGTCTGATTACACGTGTTCGTCAGGGGGAAGGGGGGGGGAGAGGGATCCTCTCCGTCGGCGACGAGCACTCATCATTGGAAGCCGCGTTCCCGATGGCGCAATCGGCCGCGAGGTGTCGGCGATTAGATTGAATTAGGTTGCGCGGTTTGAATTGCCTCGTGCGCTTTCGGATCACGGTTTCCACTCGGTGAACTGTGAGAAACCGCTAAACTTTCCTCCGCCGCCGGCCCACGGACGATTCTTGGTTAATCCCGTAATCAACGAGACCAGAAAGTGAATTCTTATTAAGATTCAAAGCGGCGGACTCCTGGCTCGCTCTGTGCTCTCGCGCACGGCCCATTTGCATCCGCTATCGTAGATCCTCGCCAACGATACACTTGGCTCTCTTCTCTCTTCGCTACGGTCACTGGCCACCGAAGGGAGAACTGGCGGTTTTCGAGGACGTGGAAAACAAAGGGACCAGAGGGCAGCACTCGTGCCGCTCGATCAGTGCCAAGAGATTGAAAATGTGTGATCGTCGATTCGTGGAATTCAGTACTGTCTTGTTTCTTTTTATTCGAGGATCTTTATATTTACAAAATATATATTTTTTTATATTTATATTCTTTTTATTTATTTTATATTTCTTTATATTTATACGATACAAGTTCCTTTGAAAGATGTTTGTCTTCCATTTTATCTAACGAAAGGTTGTACAGGTGTATCTTTTTTTAGCTATGTTGCGAACCAGAGTCAAGTTAAAGTTTCACGTCTTCGTTGTTGCAATGATTAAAAACATTGCATGGTGAAGAGATTATTGTCTATAGTATCTATATAATGTCTATTTGCTTGTAACAATTTTGTTGAATTTATTACTTTTTAATATATCGGGGCAATTTTTCTTTCTCTCCACTTACGTTTGACGTTTTTTCTCCGTTACATTGAGTCTTCTTGCGGTAAATTTCGTCTGCAGTATGAAAAATTCGCTCGTGTCCAAAAAAACAAATACATCGTCTCCCAAATTGAAATATACTCCTAGCACGGTTACGAGTCTTCAAATCAATGCTTTCCAAATATTCCGCTTCGACGTGCATTTTGATGCTTCGTTCCCATGCTTCTTCGTTTTACCTTTGACATTAACATTTGCACTCGCGTGTACACTCGTCTACGCTCTTGAGAGAAAAAAAAAAGAAGAAAATCATTGAACGTGGCTTTGCATTGGTACGCAGAATCCATGAAAAAAATTGCATGATGATCGTTAGAGGGTCTCCAGACTTGACTAAGCGCGTTCCTTATCTAAATGGCAATAATAATTGGCTGTGAAGCGTATCCCATATCAATACTCGGCTAACGTGCGATGCACCAGCATGGGAACAAAGCACTGTCTAACTTGTGGCGCGCATGCTCGAGAGAAGAGCCATAGTATGGAGATGATAGGTGCGAGGTACGCGTTTCTCAAACGATAGGGGGATAATCCGGAATTATCATTCGTGTCTAATCGGTAATAGCCTCTGCTGGCTCTGAGGAGCTCTTGTTGACATTGTGTTGCATTATATCGTCATATTAAAGTTAAGTCAGACGCGAAAGTTCTCCGTTGTTCGAGAGTAGATGGACACTCGTTTCGTTCTGATGGAATGCAAAGTTTAGTTGTAAGATTTTTGTCACAGGATCGTACAAAAATGGAACGATAAAAATTATTTCCAAATGTTATTAAATGGCGCATCTGTTCGATTGGTTCTTTTAAACTGACAGAAGGACCATCATAGTTAATTTTAGTAATAGCATTTTTGAACTATAAATTCGACAAGTCTGCTCCGACTTTACAAGAATATAACGCTTCTGATTTTATTTAAAACTGTCTATTGCATCTGTATTTATACACACGGAAAAGAAAAAAAGTAGAAACACACATAAACAATGAGATTAAAATGAGCATTGTTGATTACTAACTAAACTAAACTAGCTAGAGAACATCTTCAACAACCTAGGAATGATCAGACGCGTTGATTCAGTATTACTTTTAATCATTTGCAAGTTTTTCATCCTTCGTCCGCCTCCGATGAAGACGAAAGGAAACGGGACAGTCGATCGTTCGAAAAACAGTGAAAATATCTTCACGTTTATTTATTCCGTATAATTTTCCAGATAGTTAATCTCCGGAGCGCGGTATAAATCTGTTCTTGGAGCGAGAAAATGAGAAAGAACGGTCTCCGGGCTCGGCCGGACGGCGGGACGCGCGTTCGCAATACATAATGCCTTTCATACGTCTTTAGCATCCAGCAAACACGTGCACGCAGTAACCGCAGGTAAGCTGTTGTCCTAGTTTATTTTACGAGGAGGAGCGTTCGCGTATATACGATAGCGCGTATTAAAGACGAACGTGCTCTTGCCTCTCGCGCGCGTGTGTATGTGTGTGTGTGTGTGTGTGTGTGTGCGTGTGTCGTATGAAGATTTCCAGGAAACGATTTCGCAATGCATGCTTCGGTATCGCGTATTTATGAAGAGCTGGGAACCTTTGGAAAATTATCAGATGCGCGGTCAGAGACAACCTCGTACCAGAGCCCAAGAGTGTAATTGCTATGCCGTCCACGATTCTTCCATTCGACGCAACAGACGAGTTCATTTTTTACGATTGCGTTCGGAAAGCGAATTGGTTACCCGGCAACCGCCGAGATTTGGAAAACGGTGATTTAAAGGGGACAAGAATTTGGTGATTTCTACGACTTTCATCGTCAGCGTCGGCCTAGTGACTTTTGCGAGGGAAACCACCGGTGTGACTTCGCGAAAGTAAAAGTCTAGTGGAAATTGGCATATCCGAGTTCAATGAACTGTTATATTAAATTTACTAATTTTAGATGAAATTTAAATTAACATCAATGGTATAAATTTTTATATTAAAATATATTAAAATTGAACAATAAACTAGGATTGGGATACCCTATTATATTAATTTAAAAATAAAATTTTTATAATTAACTGTTGAATCATTAAAATAAAGTAATATGGCGGCCTTTTAATCTTTTTAGGGTAATTTGTTATTTAATTTGATAATCCACGGTAAATGTACTTAAATTATATTTAAACTTTATAGAAAAAAATTAATTATAGATAAAAATTACAAAATAATATTTTAAATTAAAATGTAGTATATTTAAGAATAAATGACTTATAAAAAATTTAATTTTAATTCTGTAGGCGATTGGGAAATGCATTACGTAGTGAGAATGTAGTGAAAGAAGACCTCGAATTTTAGAGAATTTTAATGGAAATCTAACGAAAGTAGAAACCTTAAATTAACATAGTTCTAATCGAAAATTGCCACTTTAAATTGGGCGAGCTCTAATGGAAGACTAGTGAAAACAGCTGTCATACGAAATGGAAACATATTGAACAAATATGATCAAAAGTTAAAATTCAACGATTAAACGCAATTAAAATATTTTCATAATATTCATTTATTGTATACAGGATCTACCTGAACCAATCATCTTATTTTAACTCATCAATTATAAATACAACGTAACTGAAGCATATTTTCCTATACTCCAACGTACGAATGAAATTAACGAGAAAGTTGGTATATTTAGAGCCAATTTTCATGTTTCCTATCGGAATGTGATATTCCCTTAAGCCTGAATGACGTAAATTGAATGAGATAGCGAGTGGACGACCGGCCTGCCAAGTAGGCTGCTAATTAGTAAAACGAATCGCGTAACGTCTGTGCCAATTAGCGCATAAGCAAGCGTAACAATAGCATCGCAATCGTGGCTGGCCAAGTAATTGAGAGGTATGCTCAATCAGGCTACAGTTTACAATAACCTGTAACGTTTTATTTCCAAGGAAAAGTGATATTACATTACGTTACTGTGACCATTTGAAGAAAGAGAAAACTACGCGGTCATTGGCACCCGACGTTCCATCTTTTTATTCGTATATTGTAGAATGCCAATTGAGGATGACAAATAATCATTTCTAAGAGATGAAATAATTTCATCTGGAATTGGAAATCTTCTATATAATATAAATTTTGTGATAGCGAAGGAGCTTCGGTTCCCTTCAAAATCAATTCCTGGTTCTATTTAAAATCCACTGTCTTTAAATAGTTGGATCGATCGTCTGCAAAATATTTCGAATTCTTGTTCCCCTCTAAATATCGAGTATATAAAAATTGACAGACGTAATATATAGAATATAGAATATATATGATAGAATATAGAATATATATATAGTATAAAATATGTAAAATCATGTATAAAAGAGATATAATAATATCATATCGACAGATATAACATCTAAACTTTCGTGACTGACTATACAGAATCAGTTGCCAAACCGAAATAATTCCCCAATTAATCAGTCTCCGTACGTGCTCAACCGCCGGCACCACGAATCCTAGCAAAACCATCAATCCGATCGCAAATGCCCATTTATCTACTTAAAAAAAAAAAAAAAAAAAAAAACTCGCGGCATTCCGCTTCACCTTCTCGAAAGGAAAAAGCCGCGTGCACATTAACACTGGTGCACACTGATATCTCAATTTTCATTGAAACGGCCACGTTCCAGCGGCCGGGCAATAGGGAACGGCGGCATCTACTGCACGATCCTCGGCAACCTACGGTTCACGTTAATTATCGTAAAAAGCCACGCGCCTCCGCGTAGATCGTATTTCCCCAACTGTGTGTAGATCGCGCGTCCTTTTGTCAGCGAGTAGATATCGGAGGGTCCGGTGGTAGCCACTTAACCGTACGATCGATCGCTTCTTCGACCGCGTAGTTTCACCCGGACATTCAGCCTCCTCCTCCTCCTCCTCCTCCTCCTCCTCCTCCGGCTCTCCCGCTTCTCCACCGACGTTCCTACCCTTCAAGCCCAGGGTAATTGAGTTCGGCGAGTGCATGCCGACAAAGTAAACCGTGTCGAGCCATCACCGGCGACGTCCTGCGGCCGTTGTGTCTCATAAAGATTACACGGTGCACGAGTTTCCATAAATATTCATGCTTCCATAATTGCCCCTCTTCGTCCCCGCGCGATCGTTGAGTAACGATCGTTCAATGAGATTCAGATTTACCGGCTCTAGGGAAACCGGACTGATTTTTCTCCTCCCGTCGTTTCGCGGCGGTGCCGCCGCCGTTGCCACGCTCTGAGGCATTGTCTTTGCAAACGCGTCGGCATGTAACTTCATTCGGTTGTTGCGACGTGTACCGGGAAAGAGAATGCTAAATCTACGTCTGAATTTAAACACCTCGAGTGAATTTCTATTAAACTGATATTCCATTGAAAACCAGAAATCAAAAAAGAAAGAAAATGAGGGAACAATGTAGTAGTTCATTGGACAATATACCATCGATGTTTGATCTAAACCTAAATCCACGACGAATTTCTATCAACACGGTGGTCACCCGTGACCGGTGCTACTAACTTTTTTAGTTTATAATATTGATCTGATTTAAAACAGTTTTTAAAATTTTGCTATGGAAATGAATTGAGTCGCAATTCTCGAAGCACTCAAAATTGTCTAACAAGAATGACCAAGTGCACCATAGTGGTCGTGGGTGACCACTAGCGAAACAAACACACTGTTGATAAGAATATGATTTTATCTCATATTTCACCATTAATGTTATTTTGATATTATTTAATATTATACCATTATATGCTAGGAATAATGGAAATTATACTGTGGCTCCCTGAGCGCGCTATATAAAAAGAGCGTGACAGTCAACGTTGTCAATTTAAAAAAAGTCCTAAACTTGCCTTGCCATTGTAACAAATTAAGGACAAGGACGAGCCGTGAAAACTAAAGTGGTAGTAGTCTGTTTTGGTAACTGGCGCGATTATTCCGCGCGCGGAGGGATCGCGTTACACTCGCTCGTTTTACGCGCGCCCGAGAGATCGACGCTGGAGGATAGCGGCAGGATTTACGTTTCGCTTCTTTCCGCCGTGGGAGAAAGTGATGCTTCTGGACGAGGAGGGACGACGAGGGCCGCGTCGCTTCGTTTCGTTTCCGTCGAAAACACGCTCCTCTTCCCAGCGTTATCGCCCGACGTATGATTAACGAGGCCGCCGCATGATTAATTCCAGGAATATCGAGGCGGTAATGAACCGCTAGAAAGATTGCGGTTTGCCATGAACTTCCGGAAGTTGCCGGCTTTTCGGCGAAGGTAATTGATGAACGCGCTGTATATGGGTGGCTGAATTAAGGGAGGCAGGATCGAAGTTGCATCCTAGTCGCGCGATGTTGTTTGGTAATGGTCTGATGGTTAATTAGTTTGTGGATTTACTGCGAAAAATCCTCTCGCACTGCAAAGTAGCTTCTTTCTTTTGTAACATAAATTTTGAAACGAAAACTGAGTATCACGAGCTGAAGGAAACGATTAGAAAAACGGAGGATCAACGGTGTGTTCAAATAACTTCTTTAAAAAATGGTTGATCCGCAGTAAATTATTTCCTTCTCTTAGCGCATGGTATCTCTCTAATTAAATCGTACGCTCACGCTATAAAAATGCTAAGTAACTTAAAAAGCAATTAATTCACCGTACATAATTCCCATACCGAAACGTATAATCGGTCAATTAAACCGATCTACGTAGAAAAACGTGACTGGCGGAAAGAGCGTTGGTCACGTTAGTCCGTGAAAACGTGAAAAGTTTTTAATTGCCGCAGGCGGTCGTAAAGCCGGCGAACGTGGTAATTTTAGTCGCGTAGAGACGGCTGGCGCACAGTCTATCAAAGAATTTGTCCGGCGGTCAGCAGTGCTACGGGAGGAGAGATAAACTGTGCACGATATATCGCGCTAATTCAATGTCTTCCCCGGCGCATTTACTTTCGTTGCAGCTGGCCGGCTGGCATTCCGATTGCAAAGGGCAACGAAACGAGAAAAGAAAGGGAAAAAGAACGAAATGGACAGGTCTGCGGTCGCCGCGCCGCGCGCAACTTATGTTTCTTCGAGACAGGTCAGTTACACCGCACGAAATGCGTATACTCTCTCCTCTCCTCCTTCTCTCATTCTTTCTTCGTACATGCGCGCACACTGTATGCGTGCGCGCGTTCACACTGATGCCTCGGAACCACAGGAATTGCTTTGAAAGACACGATATATTGCGTCACGGGAAAGGAAGGAGCACACACGGTGGAGAGTACGGTTGGGGATCGTGGTTGTAGGCCGGGGAACGGCCTTTAGGAAGTGTGAAGGAGAGCTGGCGGTACTTCCAACTACCTGCAACCACCTGTAACTACCTGTAATAACCTGCTTTTCTTGCAACACTTTCACGTTCAGGCGGGATGGGACTTTCGATGGATCTCCGACGTGTCGTCATCGCGTAACGAGCTCTCGGTTTTCACGGCGGCCAGCCAGCCAGCCAGCCAACCAACTCTCACGATTCTAACGTCGTATCGTCGATCAAGTATCATTATTGAGATGAGCGGAATCATTCCCGCGTACTGTTATGCATATTCTTCGATTCGGCAGTACCGATGTGGTAACAGGGGAGGGAAAAGAAAAGGAGCGAATGAAATTAACCACTCGCGCTGGCAACTGATTGCGGACCGTAACGAGCGACCGAACCGTATACAATAATTTGTCGCTTTCTTTTTTGAACTTGTCGGTATGATATCACTGGATAGAAATTATTGAGAAGTAATAAATTTATTATAAAACATAATAAATGATATACTTGATAATAAAAAATACTAACAAATATAATATGTATATGGTAGATGTAAATACTAAAAAATATAATATTAAATGTACTTCAAACTGAGAAAATATTACAATTTTGGGACAAACAATTCTCGACGTGCGTGGCGAGAGGTTCAACGTAACGTAAAAAATGATGAAAGTTGAATGAAAGAAAACAGCGTCATTTTTATCCATGTCTTTTGTTTTCGTTACTTACAATAACAAAGATAATATTTATAATATCCCATTACTCCACCAGCGAAAAAATGACGGAGGCATGTCCTTTATCTCTCGCCCCGAGTTAAATCGTGTATTGCCATAAATACAGTGTACAAGTCCTTGGATTTCTTCCATCAAAAACAGCGTCTGATATGAGCTTCTGTGGTAAATTACCCGAACGTGGTAACAAGACGAGAGAATCAGAAGCAAAAAGCGACGCGTCTTCGCACACAGGCAGCAACGGTTAGCGGCAGTTTGCTCAAGTCATTCTCCCCGGTGGACAAATCTTATTCATGTATGACCAACTGCTTCGTAGGGACTTTTCACGCGTGTAAAAATAAAAAAAAAAAAAAAAGACGATGCACTCGTAATTTTTCTTTCCTGTTATCTTTTCTTTTCTTGTCTTTCCTTCGTCTCTCTTCTTCGTTGCTCCTTGTTCCACCCTCTACGCAGACCTGTCTCTCCCTTCCTTATTCCCTTGTGTGTTTCTTTGAGCCGATGCCCGCCGCACAATTTGCGTTCACGAGCCTAATGCTTCCCGGCATTATGCTAATTTCTTCCATCGAGGCTCCGAGATATTTGCGCAATTGAAGAGTTCGCTACGTGAAGAAGCGTTCGCGACTTATCTGCATCTCCTTCGCGTCGCAGTTTTTTTTTTTTTCTTAATTATGCGAAGGCACGACTCTCTGAAAACTATCGACTCGCGTGTCGCTGCCACAATATTACTTACACCTTGAAATATTACTTCGAGACTGAATTTGTTCTCAGGAGAAATTGTAGAATCCCAGTTGTAGGATTATTTTGGGTTAAACAGTGATCACTTCGCTAACAAAGGCATTGCAACACTTAAAGAAAAGAAAAAAAAATCTTTAGGAGAACTAATTTGGTTACTGTTGAAAATCCTTTTTATAATCGTCGTGTGAACATTGTCATTGACGTTCCAGTAGAATCGAAGTTTCTACGCTTTATGAAAAACATGGCAACGTGGTGAATGTTGGTGCAAGGCAGACGAAATAAACTGAGGAGGCGTGACTGGAGGAAAGATGCTAGGGATTTAAAAGACCGTCCGCGGAACAGAGACGTTCCCGGTGGTCGTGACAGCGACTTCAGGGAAGAGGATTGGTTCTCCGAGAGCTGTTGATGCGAACCCGGTACGTAGCCCCAAGGGTTCGAATCGTGCTCAACGTACAGCGTTGGCGCGAGCATCGCTTATTATCATATCCGGACGTTTCCTAGAGCCAAAGAAAACCTTCCAACTAGAAGGTATGCCGTGGAGCTCTAGAAAGTAATCTCTCGCGTGCCACACGAAACTTGGCACCGGTCATGCTTCTCGCGCAATTTCTGATGGCTTATTCTCGTTTCCCTGTTACGAAGAAACTCATAGAACTTCTTCAGCCAGTCTCTATCCTTTTTTTTTCTTCAGCTCTACAATCTTTTCGATGCGGATAATTGTGCGTGAAATATCGAATTTAAAAGGATCATTTTTTTCGGTCGCAAAGTAGGAAATATTTAACAGCATCGAAATTGTTACTAGAGTCAACATACATACATGCATACCATTGTTCGCGTGCATACAGTCGCTTACGCGTTTTATACAGTGTGTTTTAACTGTAAAACCGCAGGCAAAAAAATATGTGTACATGTAATAATGATGCCGTGCAGCCAACTGAAAAATCAAATTATCTACATATTTTCTAAAGTACAAATTAAATAAGAAAAGTATGTAAAAAAATTAATGAAATGTACGTCCATTTCACAAAGTAAAATAAATAGTTGACATGGCTCGTCACGTTCATAGATTTTTCGAGGCAAAACAAAGGGTGGATCGTGTATAAGATCCGTCGACTCATCATGCAAATACCTCGTTTAGCGTTTTTTCCAGGCATGGCTGGACGCTCTGATCTTCGCCGACGAAAAATGATTCTCATAGAGCACATGCTCCGTCACTGTCGTTTCTTCTCCGCGAGTCTTTTTCTTTTTTTTTTTTTCTGTCGCTCGTGTTTTCTAGATTTCAGTCCGAGCTTATAAGTTCATCTTTTCCCTTTTCATCGTCAAGGTTGGATAAATAATGGCATTTTGCTAGTTAATAGCTGCATCGTCATCGCTGTCATCGATGAAAAGAACGCCACTCGAACGATGCTATTTTTATCTCCTTTATACGTTGACACGCCATACATTCCGCGTTTTATCACCAAGTACTTAGCAAGTTAAACTATTTTACGCTTCTTTCGTACTGAATTGCACAAATAACGCGAGTCTCGCGTGTGTTATCTCGTTATATATTTTCACAATACGCCACAAAGAAACGCCATTTTTTCCCTCCCCAAGCACCCAATGAACATGTTCAGTTACACACGTTCGGCTGGCAAACGCTTCTTTCTAATCCAGAGTCTAAAACCAGCGTCGCGTGTCACACGTAACGAAACCTTGTCGTTAATCATGGGTTTCTTTTGCAAGGAGGAGGGCAGATATAGAGTTGTAAGAGGAATGCCGGTGACAGTGCACTCGATGTCACTTCTTTCGCTTTTTGCGGTGATTTTGCGTTGTTGCGCGCCACAGCCGCCACGCGCTTTTCGTTTTTTGCGCGATCGGTATACCCAGCGAGGCCTTGATCGAACGGACGCGATGGCGCAGAACGGGTCTGCGGGCATTATCAATCAAGGGCTTAATGGTAGCTTCAAATGCATCCTCTATCTAACCCAACCCATGGTTTTACATCGCATTGCGGACGAACGGATCTTTGTGCCTTGCTATTTGCCGTCTTACGCGGGCTCCGTGCCAGGTCCACGGATTCGCGTAAACATTATTATAGTTTTAACGTTATCTTCTTCGTATCTCGACACTAGCGGCGACGTTACGGTACATGTACAGGGTATGCAGCTATTCATAATTCAAACGACTACTCGATAATGCTTGAACCGAGCACCGTCTGATATAGACATTAGACAATTATTGTCATTAATACGTCAAACCTCGCGTGTCAATCATTTCAACGAAAAACGTTTGACAATTATTGTGATTAATTTACGATGAAATCACTTTTGCAAAAGTCACTAGAATTAGTTTTAGAATTTCTCTCTTCCCCAGAGAGTTTGGCCAAGCAATTTGCTCTCCCATCTTCCAAAACAACTTTTGAATGATTATCTGATGATAAGACATTGATGGCTTTATGGTTATAGTCTTCCACAGGGATAAGGAACTTAAATTCATTGATTTAAGAAATCTGTCTTCTAATAGTCCCAGTTGTGATTCTTGTAATTCAGTAGCATGTACACATTGTTCTAGACGTTATTTCACTTTCTATTTCACCAATGTATCTGTGTACTGCGTCATTTTCCACTCAACTTAAAGTACACCATACTTTCTCGTTGTATTCTCAATGAGAATTTATACCTTAGACGGTTTCATATTTAAATTTGACATAGTAAAGATATTACCGTCTGGACTACAGACAAGTTTGATCGTACCGTGCGAAATAAAAGGATGAATTTCCTGATTCTCGGGCAAACCTAACCTTAACCCATTAACGTATGTACGTACTCTTCGCAGTAAACGCAACCTGACACAACTATCTTTGTGTGTTATTCAAATTACGCGTGTCGCGGCGTGCCTGTAATTATCTCCCATTTGCGACGTTGTTCCAACAGACACACAGCATTTTAATCTCCCCGAGGTCGTCTGTTTATATAACACCTTTTTCCACCTTGTTACCAAAGCGTTGAGCAAACTTCATAAATCATCGCTCGCCTCTTCTTCCATTCGACTGAAACTCCTTAGAGAGGTTATACTGGCGTTTAGCAGGCACGTGTCTCTGAAAACAAGCCCCGGCGCACGGTCGGGAATAGATTATCTCGACGAGTTGCGAGGCTCTGGCTCATGCAAACGTTATAACACTTTCTATGTCTTTCACGGAACGGAAGCACGCCTGTTTTTCTACGGGCGTATAACGGATAACGATGGCGATGCGCGCCACGACTCCGCAACGCATGCGTGCGCAACTTCCATTAAGTCTTTAAGCAGTGGAAAGCATGAAACTATGAATTACTAGCGAGTAGGCCCAGCGGCGGTAATACGGCAACGCCACCTGCCACATGGGGGCCGGTTAATGGATTTGCAAAGCGCCAATTATATTTCCGATAGAAGGAACGAGCGCGAATACGCTGGCGTGCGTGCGCGCGCGCGCGGCTCACTCGACTGCACGAGCGAGATCACCACGGCCTTAAGGCGCATTTGCAACGCGATTGCGCCTCTGTTGCGGTCCCGGTAGCGCTTGTGCGCGCGTGGGAAAATCAGCGATTTCTCATGCCGCATAAAACTCTGATACCTTAAAGCCTTTCTTGCGTCGACGAGCCGCGCGCATTACCGACGCCGTTTTGATTTATCCTCTCGTCCTTTTGTGCCCCGGCTGTGTTCCATCGTGGATTTTCTTTATTATACCAGGCTCGAGGTATGCAGTACCTTGGACGCGCCTCCAAGCTAAATATGGCCGGGGATGTCCTCTGCGATGCTGCGATGCTTGGGGGAAAAATTAAAACTACGATCTGAGACTTCGGCAGCTCGAGTCTTATGGGGAGAGTCTTTGAATCGTAAAAAACCTTTGTTCCATCGAGTTTGTTCAAAGCAAATACGATACGTATAATATATTAAAATATTATATAGTATTTTATATATATATATATATATATATATATATATATATATATACAGTATACATCTATATATAGTAAAATATTATAGTATTGCAAGTTCTGCGAGAATTAATTCTTTTTCCTTTCGTGAACTTTACTTGTTATTGTTGTATATTATTTAGAGGTTTTAAATGTAACATTTTTCTGGTAATTAGTGGATACCATTTTCGCGTGACGATAAGTCGTTTCCCTTTTTCTTTTTTACATCAATTCTGAAACTCGCCCGACTTTCACTCGCAGCGCCCAGTCATACAAAATCAGACTTAATGATTGTACGCAAGTTACGTAACTTGCCGCGCTCGCTTTGGGTTCAAGAGGCGTTCGCATGTGCATTTTTCCTTCTCCACGTGAGAATGTGTATCAATCGGTCGTTCCTCGTAACCTAAAAGCTTGATCCAGGGAGTCTGGTTTTGTCGCGCAGGAAATACCCGCATGTTTCACCAACACGCTAAATTATACGAACATATTAACATGTGGTTCACAAGGTTCAGCAAGGGAAAATTAACTGTTGCGAATGTTTCTCACAAAATAGCTAACTACACAATACAATAACATAATATTTTTTTAATATATGGCTTACATGTTATATAAATCTTTGTGAATGAAATAACCAAATTTTTAATAAAGCTTTCAATGTTCATAGTTACATATTATAATTCACCAAATTTAATTTGGCTATCTTCACCATTAAAACAAAATTACACGATCAAAATCTTCAGTTGATATCCACATCGTAATTTAAAGTTCAGCTTTTTGATAAATAAGAAATTCGAGTGTTTTTGCATCGCGTAGCTCCATTAGTTCACAATATTTCGAACGACTGTAAATATCGCCGTTTGAAAGGAACGAATATTCATGAATATCGTCTCAAGGGTGGCGGTGGAGTCGTTGGAAATTAGTTACAACGAAATCATTAGCTATTACGATTTAGTAATGGACAGCCGGGACGAAGGATAATTCCGGTAATGATGCTGGCCGATCGGTTAACGAGTACAATAATCGATCCCGATTGGTCGAATAATTATTTCGGTAGAGTACCGACGGCCGGCCGTCTGTAACTTTCACTCTTAACAATATATCCGTTTGACCAGTCCACGCGAGCAACGTAGGAGTAAACTATCGAATGGATTTTTTTTCTTTTGTTTTCTTTCTTTTTTTTTCTTTTCTTTTGTTTTCGTATCCCGACAAATAACAGTCGGTACCAATCAGCTGTGATTGGTGCGCGGGAATAAAATGTGGCCGCGCCTTCGCCCCTCGTCCCTCTCCTATCATACTTGGCGAGAACCGACAGAAAGAGTGGCTCTCTTGGCCCGACGTCGGGTAAATCTTCACGGTGGTGGTATATAATTACTAAGATTATACATATCAACACAACTAGAGCGAAAAACACTGACCCGGTTGTTAAACCATTGCGTGCGAGTTGTATCGGCTATCCTGCAGGTCGGCGAAGTGCGTACTGCTGCTATCCAGCCGCGGCTTGTTGGTACCGGTCGGCTACGTACTACCTTCACTCTTGGTCCTATTTATAACCGAGGATCGAATTCCATCTCGATTGGAAATGGTAACTGGATCGACTTCGCTAGATCGCTCGGGGGATCGATAAAGCGAACGAAGAAAAAAAAAATCGGCATTGATACGGGCTACTGATCGCGTAGGCTACCGAAAATTCCTTTCGAGTTGCTCACAATTCACCTGGTAAAAGCACGAATTCTTTCCCTATTCGTAGAAGGATACGAACGTGGACGTTCGATTTTATTATCGCTCTTACGCTTTGTTATTGCGGTATTCAGTAATGCTACTGTCAGATTTCGAAACAATACGAACAGGTGCGAGTAAAGTACTTGAAATGTATGGTGATATATCAGCAGACAAACCAATTGCCTTTTCACCACCAAAATAAAGTTTGGAAAAATCTTTAGAAAACTTAAGTGAGTCAGATGACCTCTATGAAGAAGAAAATAATTCGGAAGAAAGGAAAGATACTGTGAATACTGAGAATGAAAATGAAGAAGTTTTAAGAACGAATCGCGCTAGTACATCTTTTAATTCTGTTCCAACAGTACCAGTGCTTACGAGCCCTGAACAATTAGATATAAATATTCCAGCTGAAGATTTAGAAGAAATTAAACATTTAAATGTTACTGATGAAGAAAAAGAACAAAGATTAGTACTAGAAAGTCCCTTAACACCTGAAACACAAAAAAATATAACTGAATCATTATCAAATAAACCATTTTTTAAAACTATTTTAAATTCCTTATTTTGCACAGAAAATGATTACACTGCTCTATTCGCATTGTGTTTACTCACTAAAAATTTCCTGTGCCAAAATCAGGGAGGAAGAAAACGCGTGAGCATTGCTGTAGCTTTGTTTTTACTTTCTCAAGTGTTTCTAATAGTCTCTCATGGTCCTCTTGTACATACACTAGCAGCAGTAATGCTACTGTCAGGTTTCGAAACAATATCAATACTGCGATATTCTATTCTGGGGAATATATCTAGGGAGATTACTAAATCTGCTTGGTCCGCGTCTTGTTCAAGAAACGACACTTATCTCGCCGTAAAAAAAAAAAAAAGAAAGGAAGCAAAGTAGTAAAATGAGTTGGCGATTGAATAATTGTCGAACAGTTAGCAGAACGTGCTACGCGTTTGCCGTGGGATGCCGAAGGGGGTTCAGCGACCCAGTTAATCAGGAAAGCATCGACTGACGCTGACATTGGCGTTACACGCGTGTTATTCCATCTTTTCCGGTTTAGCGCTCGTAAATTATTACGGTCGAGCGACGATCCCTTAAAACACACGACATAACCGGGCATAAATTCCGGTGCACATGTACGCACGCGCGGGCACGATACATCGGCGACCCCGATCGGGAAAAACATACCTCCAATTAGAACGCGCTTCCTAGGGCGAATACCTTTTACTACGCGGCATTATAAATCAGATGATATGTGGCTTGTTCTTGCGCATCTACATTCCTCCTAGGAAGGATTAATTGGTACCCTCGGCTTTTGGTGAAAGTCGTAATTACCATTCGTCGTACGTTCAACGTTTTACGAGCGCGTGTCATCTCTTTCTCCCGATCGATACCTGCGAATATCGGATTCACCGGTTCAATTTAACTTTCTGCAGTTCACTTTCTGCGCTTTATTTACGTACGAACTTCTGGCTCAGAGGGAGAATTGAAGTTATGGAACCGAACACGTTAAGCGCGGCGTCAGTCCCCGGGGACCGACAGCGAACTTTTCGTTTGGTCGACGTCTGTCCGTGGGACCAGCAGAATCAAGGTTAAAATAAGAATAATTCTTTCTTGTAACTTTGCAATTTTAACGGAGTTTATTGAAACATTCTAAATAAAAATAAGGCTTGGCTTTACACAAAAAGTAATATTTTGTGTCTTTATAGATAACTTGAAGATACTCCTTTGAAGATAGCCTTTTAATATGTACTTTTAATCTCACGTTTAGTCTGTAATTTGTATACTTTTGCATTGGCTGCGCCAGTCCTGAACAAAAAGTGAAACAATCATCGTCACAGCGATATCTAGTCTGTTTATATCCTATAATCCAACACTCATGTGATCGAGTGATCGCCACCTAAACGAATAGCACAGCAAAATCAGCTGCGCGCTTAACGTGCTAACGTTCGTTTTATAGTAGAATCTTGTAATTCTATAATTCAGTTTATATAACATATAATTCCCTTTTATTGCAATTAATGATTACTTCAATCAAGATAGACCAATAAATCTGACGAATACTCGTGTTTGTTTTCGAATAAATTATTTGGACCCGTCACGATTCCAACGTTCTCCGTTCGTCCTTGTTATCCGGTGGTCCTTGAGGTGCAAGAACATGAATGTTTAAACAATGTTCAAGGGGTGTGAGAAAGGTGTCTCAAGTGGTCGAGTAACGAAGCTAATCTAGCTAGATTATTGTTGGACTCGAAGCTCCTAGACTTCTGTACTTGACCAATATACCGAGCGTGTCAACTCGAGCATCATACACGTCCCTGAACACGTACACGCGTAGTAGACAGCGCTCTTTGTTCTCGTTGTGCTCGGACGAACGGTGTACACATGCACGAAGAAATGATAGCGCTCTATGCATAAAAGCAGCGTATCTGGTCGATCATTGAAATCGAACGATTATCGATCCGGCTCGGGGTTTCTTCTTTTGTTGTTCTCGATTCGCTTATCTCGATTTTCTACGAAAGTAATCATTGCGAGGCACGTCCGTTGTGCTCGCGCGCAGCCTCTCGTCAAACGCGAACGAGGGGTATAATAAACCTCTCGCGGAGGCATTGTTCGTAATAAAGACGAGAAAGACGTCCCGAGGCTTTTCAAGCGAGGACTGTCCGCCGCGATCGTTATAGAACGCCACGTCCGCCTCGTTGTTGGAAATCTTCCTTCCACGTGTCGATGCTGGCTTCCTCTTTCGATGAGAAATCGATGGCGCAATGAAACGGCGCGCGGAAAAATGAAGATCGGGAGTATTGGTGCGCTATTACGACGCGAAGGACAGAGAGAGAGAGAGAGAGAGAGAGAGAGAGAGAGAGAGAGAGAGAGATTTTTCTATGCAGATGTCGTGGGAAATGAGAAAAACGAATGAGATCATTCGATTGGAACGCTGATGGGAAATGAAGTTGTACTTGTGTTCAGGAAGTTACTATTGCGTTACTACACAAATTGATATTTAATTAAGGAAACATACAAGTACATATGTGCATTTAAGTATGATATGTTATGATATGTAATAAAAATTTTCAGCGTTTTCTTTAATTACACTATATAAGAACAATTCCATCGATTTCATACAATTTGTAGAGTTTTCTTTCGCTATCATTCTTCATTTATATCTTGGGTCATAAGTATGTATGTTGTGATATATAATAGTCATCATGTTATGATGTATAATAAATCATAAGTACGTCATGATATATAATAAAAATCTTCAGCGTTTCTTTTAATTACACTTTACAAGAACAACGATTTCATACAATTTCTAGAGCTTTCTTTTGCTATCATTTTTCATTTATATTCTGGAGCAGAAATTTTTACATCTTCTTTCTATAATAAATTTGAGGCAAGTTTTATTCTTCATCAAACATCTTAAATCTCTACGGCAAATTTGAGCTTAATTCTTCCCTTCGTCAAACGAAGAACTAACAGAATTAATCTCTAACAATAATTAAACTTTAACTAAACTCTAACTCCAACTAATCTCTAACAAACTTTCTGAACTACACCTTTACTAAACGTCTTGTAGCTTCTGTTTCTTCTAAAATCAACATTCCTAAAACACTAATGGTCGAATAGTCGTCTCGAGTAAATCGTCGCAATCGCCAAAAATAAATCGTACGTGTAGATATAGCGATGGTAGGGATGGTTATTTCCACATGCGGTGCCTATGAGTGCTGGATCCCTTTTCTGGCCGCTGGCCGTCAGGTGTCAGTGAACAGAGTCTCACCTCGGTACTGGGCCCATCAGCGGGGCCCACCGTGCGAGTCCGTGCACCGACGATATAACTCATCTGCGGCGCGGGTCCCGAGAGAGCCGCGAGACTTCGCAATTACAACGACGGAAGAAACGAGATGGGACGAGATAAGGCGTCCCCGCCAACAGACGTTGCGCCTGTGCCCGTGATGTTTTACGCGACAGTTGACGCCATGATTGTTCAACTTTTGCCTTGCTTAGAAATGTTGTAATAGTCGTTGGATAGAAGTAAAGCTACGTTAAAGTTAACTCCTTCGTCAGAAAATATCGTTTACCATGAACCATGTCGCAAGATATCTCGTTGAAAGCGTACTATGAATGATATTGGAATGATATTGGGATAAAGTGATCGGGAAATGTTCCAAAGGTTACTGGAACATTTGCATTTATTAAAAGACTCTAATTCTAATTTTGATTTGAATTAATTAAATTTAATAATAAATTTAAATCAGAGCAAAAGACGAGACAAATTTAAGTATAATTCTGAAGTATAAAGTCATGTTTAAAAATTCGCTACACTTGATTGTGTTCTATTTACCTTTACAGTTTGATCATTATATTATCAGGCTAGAATATCCGACATACATATTTTCCATTAGAAAGGACCAAAACTTTAAGAAATATAGTCCGTCTTTTACTTAGCTTCGTAAACTTCTTGTTACTGTAGTGCCATTTAGGATTTAAGCGCGAGCAACGTTAAATTCCCCGGCGATGTTTCACCAAGTAAATTGGATTTACTCTGGCACGCGGGAGATAGTCGGGCAATAGTCTGCTAGGAGGAATGCCGCGAAGAAAAAGGGAGGAAGCGTATCGCGCGAAGGGGGAGGCCTGACCCGGACGAGAAGTTACGAGGCCGTTGACAATCGCGCGCACGATTCGTAGAAATGTATAATTGCTTCATAGTCGCAGGCCGATCTGTGAATCTGTCCCTTAAATCCGTTCTGCATCCGCGAGCACGCGTTTTTACGCGCGCGAGTCGTCGCGCCGTAAGTCGATATGCATCGTGCACGACTCCAGATGGAAATATGAGAATGGAACAGGAGCGGGAAATGGTGGCTGTACCCTCTAATTGAAGTTTATCACCCGGCGTGCTAATTCGCAGCTCGAGCATGCGACGTTGCAAGTGAAACTGAAACTCTAGGGAAACATAGTAACTCTAGTTCAGACTGACAGACAATTGTCCGTCCATAAATATTTTGTCTTTCGTTGAATTCGCAAATGAAATCGTGCAACACGCTATTTATAATATAGTGCAAGTCAGTCTTCAGTAAAAGTTTTTTACTTTTCACGTTGTTTAGTCACTGTAATAATTATACTGTTCCATCGAGGAATCTAGACTTTTATGAGAAAAGTATGTCTGTAGAGTACAAGTCATTTTTAATGGAGAATTACTTGCACTAATCAGTTTCTCTTCAGATGTCAGCTCTTCGTATGTGTTTCAATTTAACAACGGACAGAAGTTACAACAGCACTTAGAAACATGGTTCCTAGACAGTCTCTGTACATTATCGTGTGACATAATCCAGACAATTTGTAGACTTGGTGTTTGTTAGTTGAGAGTAGTCTTTATAAAATAAACTCGGCGAGGAATGACGAGGCTCGAGAGATGACAGATCGGACAACCTCACCTTCTACTTCTGCTTCTTTGTCCAGAGGGTGGAATGTTATCCATTAACATTCCCATAAAACCACCGCCTCGTGTAAACACCGCGAGTAGCGTAAACGGTGGCAGACTGAAAGACGGTCCACCGTTGCTGGCGGAGGCGTAGAAAGAAGCGAGGGAGAGGAACGACACGAGCGACAGAGTAGCGAGGAGAGACTGTGTGAGAAATCCAATCCGCTTCCATGGGGGTTATTATGGTGATAATTTACTACTCTTCCTCAGAGGGCAACTGCGAATCGTGCCGACCGTTTATGCATAGCGGCGGAATGCCGCATTTCTGGTCCCACGGCGAAGCGTTTGCACTTTCTGCATTTAGAAACGAGCCTAATCGCGCGCCCTCACCTTCCCTTTTGGTATCGACCCTAGGGACCCTTTTCCCGCCCGAGAACTTACGTACAGGCGAGCCATCTGGCGAGTCCCGCCTTCAAACCTGACACGGACAACTTGATACTGATTAATGAGGAGCGCACGAGCTATCACCTTCTCTAAAGTTGTTTCTCCTTTTCTTTCACGCATGAGAAATCAGAGGTTGTTTATTCATGCAGCTTGGTCGACTGTTCCATGTACGTAAGTAGGTTGAAGCTGAGGATGTAATTGGTTTCGAAGAACAGAATTGATATGTACACGAAACGATCCAGTGTATTAGCGCTTTCCGCGAAGGGAAATAATCTTTTTATATGAGTATATAATGATTTAACTGAATCGAAATATCTGATCTCGGGTCGTCTACTACTTTCGAGTAGTTTTGGAATTTTGCAAGTCAGAAATCACGGCAAGTTTGGTGATAAAATAAATCACTGATTGTTTTAATTATGGAAAAATTGTAAAGTATAATTTGTCCATAGACTAATCTTTTTGTGACATACCTCCACATCTCCATAAAAATCGATATAAATTTCAAAGAGCTACTAATGAAACTTAGTATGACCAACCAAAGCGACAGAACCTCACATTTTGAAGTCAAGGCACGTTCGAACGTTGCGCTACTTCTTTTCTTCGTTACCTCGGAAACACGATGCATCATGTTTGTACAGTGTAACGGAGATGACGACTGGTTCTCAAGAAGCGGGCAGAACTTTCCGAGGAACGTTCGCGAATTTCTCAAGGCGCTCCGGCACATATTCTCGCGATCTTATTCATCGCGGCTTATAAATAGCGCGGGGACGCGAACGCGGCAGCCACTCCTTGTAAGGTTGACGCGAAGGATAACGTTGAATGCAACTAGGGCAACTCGATTCCATATCGGGAACCGCGGAGGACGTTCTTGGACGACTCGACGATCGAGGGCACGTAGAGGTCAGCGATAATGACCTTACCCTAATTTCACGACGACACGCCGAGTCATGAATTCTCGAGCGCATGCTCGTCAGATTATCTCTAGTTAGATGCGATTGAGGACCAACAGGAACGCAATTGTTTTCAATCAGTTTGTATCATCAAATTTTTTTAACATAGACACTGCAAAAGGAGATCGTTTTCAGTATTGCTTCACCATTGTATCTTTGTCAGAGATAGACAGAAATTTGTACAGTAGAATTCCATTCTTGCGGACTCCATTTATTTTGGTCAGTGCCCTAAATGCAATTGGCGCCTACTCACAGAGATTGCCTTCGGGTCAAATCAGTTAAAATCAAAATTAATAATTCCAATCAACATACATACATTAAATAATCATATCGAATCCGCGCTGAAACACCACGAATTATAACTATTAATATTAAATTTATTAAATACAATAAATTAAATAAAATTTTTCAATAAAGGAAACCATAAAATATTATTACTAAAATTATTCTTATAAATAATAGATTTATATATTCGGATAAAAAAATATAAATAAGTAATCTTCTATAATATTCTAAATTAAATCCTGAAACTAATTCAGACTCATTTTCAATTAAATCAAAAGGAATTCGATTTAAATCAATTAATAAACTAATAATAATATAAATATAAAATATAAAGGAGATAAAAAAGAATAAAAATTTTTTAATTTACTTGATAAAAAATTAAATTAACTAGTTTAAAATATAATTTAAAAAGTATTAAAACTTCAAATGAAATTATTCGAGAAATTAAACGTATTATTCCTAATATAGAATAATTATTTATTGAAACTCATCTAATAATTAAAATTGGACAAACATTTAATCTTATAATAAATAATATAAAAACTATTCTACAAAATATATCAATATTATTATAAATTCATGGATAAATTAATCATAATATCAATCATAATTTCAACTACAATGTATGAAATTTCGAAGAATCTCCTTTAATCCAATCTTGCTGGCTTCCTGAACTTCTGTTGCACGAAAGAAATGGGTGAGCCCAATTCTTGTCTTGCAGCAAGTTCGTGCAATATAAATGATAACTCACTAACGCACGTCGTATCGACTACTTTGTACTCGGTCAAACTTTTAGCATTCGGCGCTCGCAAGTGAAACTCTTTCAGCGAGGGGTTAACCAGCGTGCGATCGGCATTCGGCGCATTCAGGCACGTCGGATGCGCGCGGTATGCGCGTGCATTTTCCATAAAGCGTGCGCTGGCCGGGGATCGCGTTGTGCGGCGCGGTTCGCGGCGAACGCGAGGACAGACAGATGCGTGACACGGCTGTCTGGCTATCGTCTCGTGGCCGCGCATTCGCCGCGAGGAGGAGAGATTATGCAACGCTTTCGCGTCGGCTTCTACCGGCCATATGGTGGCGGCACCTTTATATCTGCCATCGTTATTGGCGCGAGTCTACGCCCTGTTGCGCCTCTCTCTTTCGCGCGTGTATTTATCTACTATGTTCCGCCGCTCTTGCCAACGTCTCGGGCACAGGTGCTTGGATCACTTTACGAGACCAGGACGACCACTTGTCTCTCCTGGCCTGCCTCACTCCCGGACCGAGAACTCGAGAAGGGTACGACGATTCCTCCTCGCGGTTTTAAAGGCGGATCGTTTTGAAAATCTTGGGAATCCGTCGTGCTAAGAGCTAGAGCCCGCGGAGATACCGGCTATGATTTACGGCGGACGTGCCCTGAAAATTTTCGTGCAACACTGAAATTCAAGATGCCACACCGCCACCAGAATTTACGGCCCGGCGGACTTTACAGATCTGGGCTTGGGGGTATTACTGATGGGTCGCCCGTGGAAATATATTAGGTTGGCCAAGAAGTGACTGCGTTTCCTTTTCTTTCTTCATGTTTCTTTTTCTCGTGTACGAATGAAAGGCGAATTTCTTACGAGAAACGAAAATTTCGTCAGTCGAGTTCAAAGCTCTTATCTTTCTCGACAAAAGATAGCTCGAGGAACTATTTGATATCTTCATCAGCAACGAACTCCAACACTACCGTAGTTTCAAGGTTTCTTCATCGTACACGTCAGATAATTTTGCACGAGAGTTTCCTTCCCGTTCAGAAATAGTATACCAAAATATGAAAATGTATCTTGTTGATTTTCCATTTTAAAATTAACGCCAAGCAAACAAGCTTGAACAGTTAGCTATTGGCTTGGCAATGAATTTACAGTTTAAAGTTAATTATATTTCAAGATGTGTATGTATATCTATCTATTAAAAAAGAGGCAATTATTTTCTGGCCAATTTAATATTTTAGAAATCTCGAGGATTCCTTCATTCTTTCCTATCTTCTTTTTTAATTGAAGCAAGTATGTACAATGTACCATCGATAAGATGATAGGTTTTTTGGTAGTAGAATAAAATTGCAATAGCTGTGACAGCTGTTATTTATACAAATTTTCGTAACTTGTTTCACGAATTTCGTGATATTATTTTAATCGGAATATGCTGTAAATCAGAAAGGTTTTTTTAATATAAAGTTAAAAAATTTATAGGGAAAAATATAAAAATTCCTCTTCGAATAGAGTTGAAATATCAAACTCCAAAAAAGAAAAAATAGCGATACGCGCTTATCTAGAACTAGGAAAAAGACCACGGTCAAGTGAATCCACGATATTTGCCTCGTTCGAATAACGCACGCGTTCGTGTGGAAAATATGCGTTCCGTTCCATTCGCGGCTACGCAGACATATTACCGCAATAACGCGTTTATCTCTAGTATTTATAGTTATCTGGCACAATTCTATGCCACATTTCCCCCTCCTCTTGGTGCTCTTCCCAGAGTAATTTAAACGATACCTCGTATCCACCGTTTGTATCTCCACTGTTCAACCAACCAAAGGACTTTCAAACGTATTGCAACTAGCGAATGATTCCGTGTCCGCTATGGTAGGTTGACAAAGTTTCGCACGGCATAACGCATGGCGAAACGCGTTTAAGATACGAGGATTACTTATCTCACGCTGACACTTCTTCAGGGGTTGGTCGCCACGATTCTTTATCAGGCGACTTTTCAGCCTACCGCCTTCGGAGCTGCTTCACGGATAAGGCACAACCTCTCGCAGGGACGTGAGTTAGGCCTGTTCTCAACCGAGGACGCTACGTTGCAAGAAACTGCGTGGAAGTGCTTGGAAGTACACCGAGAAGGTGGCAAATGCAACTTCAAGGTTTCACGAACAACGATCCATTTCCATACCCCTTTGCAGATTGTCTTAACTCTGCAATTTCCTTGACCAATTGACACAAAAATTGCGACACGACGACGACAAAACTGTTTCACCTCGCCCCGTTTCACTTCAAACTTTTGCTATAAAATTTTGATACATGGAGATCACAATTTCGAGAAATCTGTCGCAATACTGTCGCAAAAACGGTGAAGACATTTTTTTATACGAAGGTATAATCCGAAGCAACTTTCTCAGAAACCAAACGATGAAACACGATCGATCTAATTACGTCGCAGAGACAAAAAGGTTGAAAATAGTCGCGCAAAGACGCCGAAGATCGGCAAGGTATTGGGTCAGTGGCCGGGGCAGCGCGTTCGCAAGGCCCTTAAATCATCGGAATAAATAAATCCGACGAGCGTCGGCCACGAACGGGTTGACAAAGCGACGGGAGAGCTTTCACCGGGAAAGAAGCATCAATCAACCGGTGGACGGTTGCGGCTGGAAGACCATTAAAAGAGAGAGGAGGCCGAAGGGAGAAAGAGCCACGGCTGATTTACGCGTGGTCCGATACAGGTGACAAAAGAGCGCGCGAGCCTATTCGACGGAATAAAAGCTTTCGGTGAACGTCTATTACGACGGAGTAACAGTCGACAATTGCCCCGAACCCTTTTCACCTTGATCACTCCGCGGCAGCGCTACGTTAACGTCCCGTGAAGTATCTTATCCCACCGTAGAGAGTACAACGCGCGTGTCTTCCTCTATTTTTCCCCCGCCTGGAGCCAGCGCTGCCTCTCTTTCTTGTCTCGCTGTCTTTCTTCCTCGGAGCCAACGGCGTCCACTGAGCGGCGATAAATCCACGTAAAGGGCCCATATAAAACCTGCAGGGAGATCCATTCCTTCGGGGATTTCCTCTAGCCGCGGGCAGCGCCCTCTCCTCTTCTCCCGCTCGCTCGCTCGAACCCCCGTACCTTCACCACTGGGCTGAAGGTGCGCGCGTTCGCATCCGACCAATCGATACGCGATACCAACTTCCCATGGCGAATCGGTTCTCATGCCCCAAGCGAACGGACACCGAGTGGCATTATATTCTAGAGCGGAGTAACCGTATGCACGCGTAGAAGGTGGAGAGAGAGAGAGAGAGAGAGGGAGAGATTCATCGGCAAAGGGACGTGGATAAGAGACGTGCGTGTGCGTGCACTTCTTGCATGGATAATGGGGGACTGCTACGTAACTCCCTCTGGTTGCTGGCGCTGGTGTATCAGAGGCTGCACTTATCGCCGTACAATTTCATCGGCACTTAAAACGTCATCTCGCGAAGCTCCACCTTTTCATCAGCTGCTAATCTCCTCATTTCTTTCTCCGTTTCTTTTCGTCTCTCTTTCTCTCGGTGTATGTTCCACGATTGTCGGAGAAACCCTCTTCTCGATGCCCTGGTTCGTGTGCATATACATACACACACATATATATATATATATCTTACACGTTGTACATCGGTCCCGGCGCGTCGTACCTATAATAAACTATCTGCAGCTCGGTGGTCGGCTTAAGCCGATATTACGCTCCGCTTTCTTTTCTTCGTCGGTGAATTACGCGATCGGTGGGCGGAGGTGAGGCCAGACTGGGACAAAGGGAACATGGATGGACACGGATGGACGGAGCCGAGGAAAAGAGTTCGTGGAAGAAAGTGGGGCATAATGGGGGCTGGTGGGCGTTGAATTTTGATATAAATTTGACAGAAGGAGTTACAACCGCGTGTGGGATGGCTTGCTCCAATCAGGATCGTGTCAGAGTCTTCAGCGTTACGTAGTGACTTTTATATAACCGACGATTCGCTGTTATTTCGTTTCATCTGTTTTATTATTGTAGCATCGGTTATTATAATTAATCTGTAGTTATAATTTCAGTTGTGTTCAAATATGACAGATTGCCTGTTTGTTGATCATAGAAATACGATAAAATGTGAATGTGATGCGAGAAGCACAAGCGCAGGCATGAAGCGCTTTTCTTTTTGAAAAGAAGTCGAGCGAGTCGTCAATTGTGTTGTTGAAAGAGTTTATTTGAATGTTATTTGTCTTGTTTAATTATTTGTTGTTCTATTATCATTACTTTTTACTAAATAAACGTTATTTACATTATATCTCTACATTATTATTAATATATCAAATGGAATGGGGCTTCTGAATGGAATAATTTTTGATGGAGTCAAAATATTGGAATCAATCATTCGTAGAACATAATCGTACGTGACAGACGTTCATTATGCTGCCAACAATTAGATCATGTACTATCGCCACCAGATTCTTACAACAGATTCTTATACGCACGCACAAACAATAAAAATTGGACTGCATCAACTCAAGCAAGACACGCACATACTGTCCCTCCCATTTCATTACATCTAAAGATATCACACCTCCAGCCACTTCGTCTCGCGAGAACTCGCGGCTGATCAAGCCTATACTTCACGAGCCGCGGACGCTTTTTCACCTGACACCATCACTTTCCCGCTCGGATGATCTCTACTTACATGAAACAGTTATCCCATAAACGAATCTAAATTAACCGCACTCGGATCGAACTCCCGCTCTCGGTTCGACGCGCTCTTTTTTTCACCGAACACCAGAAGTGCACACACGCGTGTTCTCACCCTCTCGATTGCTCATCAACGGTGCGTTTCACCGCGCGATCCTTCGTGGCCCTTGGTATCTGATTCGCCAACTGCGCGGCAAATTGCCTATGAAAACGCGGCTCGTTTCACCCGTGTGTACCGCTTCCTGTTGCCCTAACTGGGTGGAGGATGGGTGCCTTCGCCGAGTCAAACGACCGTTATTAATCTGAATTGCGTGTAGCTTGGCACAGAAAGCACCAGAGGGCGCAGCGTAGTCCTTGGTAGAGCCGTCTGACCCGCGTTTCTGGCCGGAGCAATTCCTTTTCGATTGGCGTGTTATTAGCCGGGACGGCCAAGGGAATCGAAGGAAATGGAGGCCGGCGATCCAACCGGAAACGATCAGTTTCCCGGGAATCCCAAGGTTCGCGTGTGCCTCGAATCCATCTTGCTCAGGGCCGGTTCTGCACGTTGGAAATTTGTTTGACCATCCTTATCAATCCGTGTGAGCATTCGTAAGCCATCTTTTTACAGCATTCATGTATAATTATACGCGGAGTGAAAAATATTTCACGATTATTTATTTTATCTTATTTACACTCGAATGGAAAGTCAGTAAGAGTTGTAAAAATCGTACTGCAATACCGTGTATTTAAAATTGTAGATTTTTCATGGTTTCCTAATTTGACAGTCTCACGACTCAGTCGCCAATAATCGATTAAACTCGCCTAACCGATGAAACGAATTTTCATTGTGCAAAATGAGCCTTCCCTTCGTTCTTTAACCTCTTGCGCTGGAATGACGTGCCACGCACGTCGAGAATTTTTTTTGTCCAAAAATTGTAATACCTTCTCAGTTTCAAGTATTTATTAATTTAATATTATATTTTTTAGTATTTATATATACTATATACGTATATATAATTTTTCAATATTACATTAAATTTATTACTTCTCAATAATTTTTATCCAGTGATGTCATACCGACGAGTTCAAACAGAAAGCGACGAATTATTGTATACGGTTTGGTCGCTCGTTACGGTCCGCAATCGGTTGCCAGCCCAACTGGTTAAAACGCACAGTTAGCTTAGAAATTTGATTGTCTGCGTGCGTCGCATTAGAATCGGCCCTGTATTCCTCTCTCCGGGAATCGAGCTAATTTCCTGCTGAAGGATGTCCGTGTCGCTTCGAGATGCGCACCAGCCTGCACGTGGCAGGAAATTTCAATGATTTCATTGGCCGGCCGTTAGTCCGTGAAATTCTGTTGCCTGCGGCGTACACGGATTTTCCAATGTTCTCTTTGCACTGGTGAATCAGCTGTAGAAACAGTCTGGAGGAAACGAACGATTTCTCGAGGCTCGCTGTTGTCTCCGGTTGGTCGTGTTGACTTTACGCTGTTCGATTTTGTTCTTTCTCGTGCTGATTCCTTGTCGGTGAGGCAACCGTTCGCTGGAGTTTTTCGTCGAGTTCAATCGTTTTTCGGTGTGCAACTTTCGAATTATTTATGCCGGATTGGTTAATGTTTCCGGCAGGATTGTTGGATGTTTTGTGCTGGTAAAAGTTGGTTGTTTTATATCTATCAAGGGGGATTAGTACTCGTATTTGCAGTACGTGTGATAAATAACATGTTTGTGCTACTGCAGAGAATCGAGATATTAGTGTATTCTAAAACACGTAGAGATATGAAAATATTTCCAACGGAGTAGATGAAAATTAATCCTTTCTCGACTCTAATTCCTGGCTCTATGTCTAGGATATTCTCTACACGACATGAGATATATTATACATAAGTATCAGTGACAAACGATATACTTGTCGTTTCGTGAAAATTTCATTCGCAGAAATTGAATGATAATTTAATTTTCATATTTGCATCGTGTGTACATTATGTGTTTATCAATTTCGAAATAATCGACATAAAAGAAGAAAATAATGTGAAAATTCGATAAGATATAACAAAACGTGACGGCAAGTGCGTAATGTTATTTAACATTCACGTACTCCGAGCTATTCCCTAATGAAAGGAACACGACTGGGGCTGTTATTGAGCCGGAATAGCCACGATTTCTAATAATCGGCGGTACATTCGACGTTTCTCTGGCAAAACATCTAATAAGCTCGTATCCTTCGGAAAACCGAGACCGAGATAATCTCATTCCGACGGATGATTCGACTTCACAATTAGTCTTGTTAGGATCGATTATAAATTCCAGTGTAACTCAGCATTTCCTTACCAGAGATACATAGGCGAACCAGTACTTTATAAGCACCGGTACTCTATGAGTGAAAACAAATAAAAAAAAAAGGGTAAAAGGGAAAAATAGTCAGAAGTAAGAGCAATTCTTGAATTCCGGAAGTTCCCTAAGTGTGCATCAAGTGTAGCTCTCTCTTTAATAGACACACAATTCTTCATCCAGTTTTTTGGGGGAAATTCTTTATTTGTTTAATACAATTCCCTTTCTTGGAATAAGCGAAATGTTAAATTTTCCAATTTTTAAAAAATGTATGTAGGTTATGGTATTACAACAATTCATTCAGTTTCTCAAAAAATTACTCTGCAACTTGCTGCAGTGCCAATCTACCTTTGTAAGATTTGAAACAGGTGATCTTCATTCTGAATGACTATCACAACGAATGGAAATTCGTTTCAGTTACGATTTCTATATCTCAGTTTCTCCGCCACTCAAATTAGATTATCGTTTTACTTCTCTATAGATTTAGAAATTGATCATTTCGTATCTATTATGCAGTGTGCAATTAAAACTTAACTTTCGTATAGGAACAGTTTGTTTTTCAAATATTTATTGTTATCATACTCAATGATATTCAATGATATATTTATATGTTCAAGGCTTGAACTCCAAATTCACATTCCACGAGTTTCCTAGGGAAACCTGATCGATGCCGTTATTTTTGTCGTAAACCACCACTGTACGTAAAGTCCAGAGAACTTTTGCTCCTCCCGTCGGTTCCCATTTAATCGGTGCAATTATTCGCGAACGCGTACTCGTAATCCCTCCGTCATGTGGAATTCCAGAATTTTATTACACCAGCATGGTAGGAAAGTGGCGTGCATAGTTTCACCCTGGTTAGGCACGTCTTCGAACGTGAAAACAGTTTGAATGCCCCTTGTCGGTTAATTTCGATGCCAGGCATCTCGTTACTTGGAAATTTACACGTATCTACCATCGCGCTAGTGGTTCTTACTGTTTTATTACTTTCGTCTCGATGGCGAGTGATCGACGTGATACTCGATTTTAATTGCTTCGCGTAGCTTACTAGCACGGTAGTTTGGCGTTGAACACTGGTTAACAATATAGGGATTATCCTCGTTTCGTTCGAGGAACTTTGTTGGCAGGATAATGATGGAATTAGGCAGATTATCGAGTGGTAAGATGATCGTGATGTAATTTGCTATAACATGTGATTTTCATCGATTTCGTGTTTGTTAGGTTGTACCACTAGGCTGTGACGTAATTACGGTTTAGCTGTCTTCTGAGATGCTTTATGAACGAAGTGAAAGATTTATCATCCCTTTAATACTCTTCGTTTGGTTCTGTTGTAGTATTAGACGAGATATTTTGCGTGGTTTTAAAGTTAGTGTAGAGAAAAACGAAGTTGGTATTTTTTACAGAATTCTAGAGGAAAATCTGTGTAATTATGCAGACCCGTTGCGCTGGTAAAAATAAAGAGCGATCGAATTTCGAAGTCGAATAGTCAAATTTGCAACTACCTCGAAAAACTCAGTCCCTCATCATTATAAAAACATAATCCACGTCTTCAATTTCAACGACTTGAGACGAGCTTCGAAATACTGTACGAATATCCTTCACTTTTCTAAATCATCGTCGCAGTGCTGGAAAACGAGAAACCAAATGCAATTTCGCCATCGTGAGGAATCGCTGGGACAGCTCTGAACCCTCCGAGTCGTAGCTAGCAGCAGCAGCCTTCGCCGCCGCGGTGCTCCTCCAATTTCAAGGTCATCCATTTACTCCGCGGCAGCGCGTCTCGATCGAGCGATTAGGCGCGACGATCCGATCGTCCGCTGACATCTTCCCAAGATACATAACAGAGTGCCGTGAGCTGAATTTATCGGCGGATAGATCAGCCTTTAGAGTCCTTAGAGTGTTAAATGACGTGTGGTATCCGCAGAATCTGAGGCTCCGATCCGCGATCATCTCTCCCCGCGGCTTTCCTCTGCCACTCTCCTCCTTCCGTCCGTCGTTTCTTCGTTCGTTCGTTCCTTCGTTCCTTCGTTCCTCATTCTCTTCGCGCGTATATGTATACAAGCGGCTCGAAAGCGCGTTTTGATCGAAGGCGCGTATAAGCATGATGGTTCGCAGAATGAAGACGTGCGCGGCTAGAGAGCGCGGCTGGCTTGGCTGGCTTGGCACCGTGCAATCGCAGGTGGTCAATTAGAATCCGCGTTCTCTCGCGCACCGCGGTAATCGGGCCTTTACAGCTACCCTTTTTTCCCCCCCGCGCATTTATAATTACGAGGCCCGCGGCACCGGCTGCGCGCTCCCTAACGATCCACGCCTTCCTTTTACCCGGCTCTCCTTGCCTCTCCCTTCCTCTCTCTCTCTCTCTCTCTCTCTGCATGGAGAGTTCTAACTTATCCCATTCCATCTAGCCTGTCTCTCCCTTCTCTCTTTTCAGAGTTGGTGGAAAGCTTCAAGAGCTTTTGTTAGACGAAAATGAAGTTACAATCGGTGAGGATCGGGCTCAAAGGTGGAGGGGGTAGTTCTGGTAATCCGATTTAAAAAGAATCCATTTTTTTCTTTTTTTTACACTTTCGCAATTTTTACAAAGTATACGCTTTCGAGAATGCCTACGTGAAAGGATTTGTTTGGATTCGTAAAATTAGCAACGTCATAGATGTTTAAAGTTGCCGTATCTTTAAACGCTCAGACATTCAAATTACTCCAAAGAGTACTCTGTCGTTCTATGAACATGAGCATCTATGCAGTAACCTAATAATTGGAATGTGGTCGTGTTAAACACGCGAGATTAATTATCTTGCGACACCTGACTTAAAATTTTGCACAGTCGAGTACAGTTATGACGACTACGGCCACCGAGCGGTGTCACTCTTCATTTTGCTGCGGGAATTCACTCTCGACGAGTCACGTTGTGCTGGATTTCCACTGGCGGTGGTGGTGGAGTGTGAGCGTGTGCTTGAACGCGGTCGACGCGCACGAGCGATCGCAAAACGGCCTTGCTCGATCGTTGGCTGGTTACCGCGTGCACGATCGTACGCTTGGTTCGGATATTTTTCTCAAAATCGAGGCCTTAAATTTTACTGCACCGCAAATCTCTCATTTCGCCGATATTAACGACTAACGGCTTCGTTCGATCGTTTATCGACAGGCCACAGTTTGGTCGAGCGTAACGTTCTTAATCTCGGTGGTTATTTCATCCCCGGGCTATTTTCACGAATCGAAATATTTCTCGGCGACTCGCTTGGCAAACTTCGAAATACACTGCAGAAAATGGGAACGAGATTAAATTGTTTCGCCACGATGTTAATTTTTCTGGACAAATTGCAGAAATGTAACGCACTTGGTGCAATATTAGATCGTGTACGTATATAACTGTCACAGATGACAATTTCGTTGACTTTCTCTATTATTTTGATGTTATTTGGTGCTTTATTTTGTTACAGCACAGTTCGAAGAAGAAATCTTTTAACGACGAATAGTATGAAATACCAATATTTCTCGGGAGATGAAACGTGACCAGGTGTCTGACTATGAGACTGCAAATTGTTTGCAGCAAAACTCCACACGACATTTTTGTCGTCTTTGCACTTTTCAATCGAGGCTGCCTCAGTTTCTCCAGAAAACTAAGAAACAACCTGCCTGTGTGTAACTTTGCCTTTTGTTTTTACAAATTGTACGTAACATAAATTGTGCGTGATGCAACAGTGGTTTGCGTGACGAGGAATCGGAAAAATCATAAAGGTATCTCTCGCTTCGATATTTTGTGCACGGGTGGTGGAAACTACGCGTAGATAAATTCTATATCGCGTTTTGTTTGACACGACGGCAACTGCAATAACAGCTGCATTCTTGCGGGACCGTGCATGAAACACTGCCCACTTGTTACATCACGACTGACCGTAAGGGAAACGAGTTCTTTCGGAAAACGAGGTTGCGCGTATCAGATCCGGGCCACCTCTACGCCATTCGAAATGCTTCTTTCGCTGCTGAACGTAAGCATTCCACGATACGTTATCAATCACGTTACGGTCGTTCTGTATCTTTATTTGCGTAACTACGAAAAAAAGAAAAAAGAAAAAAAAGAAACTAGCTAAATTATGATGTCAAGTCACATTAGTCACGAGCCCGTATTTGTAGAACGAAATCTCGCAAGAAATCAGACTTTTAACGCCACAATCACAAGGCATTGAGCGCTATTTTTGTTTTCGATCTCGTCGTTTTAGAAAGTCCCCAGCCAGGGCAATCGATCGCAATCCGAATCGAAGGCCGCGCTTTATAATTGCAACCCTTTGTTATTAATTTCGCAGATTACGGTCATTTTGCAGGCACAGTGTAATGGGTTGATAACACTGCTGCACGAAAACCGTCCGCGATTAACCCCTTGCGCTGGCAACTGGTTCGCGGACCATAACGAGTGACCGAGCCGTATACAATAATTCGTCGCTTTCTTGCTCTTTTGAGCTCGTCGCTACGATATCACTGGATAGAAATTATTGAGAAATAATAAATTTGTTATAAAATATAATAAATAATAAAAAAATATTAACAAATATAATATGCATATATAGTATATATAAATGCTAAAAAATATAATATACATATATAGTATATATAAATACTAAAAAATAAAATATTACAGGAAATATTACAATTTTAGGACAAAAAATCCTCGAGTGGCACGTCATTCCAGCGCAAGAGGTTAATATCCTCGCTACGATTTGAGTTGCTCGTGAAATTTCGACGTACCATGGGGGGGAACCGAATGGCGCATCGCGGATGCTTTTTACTAAGGATGTTTTCTCATCTCGTTAATTAATTCCCTCGATCGATAACCGTTATTAATACCTTTCCAGTTCCGGTATTCGAGCACTTTGAAACGACAGAGAAAGAAACCAGCGGCCCGACGTTCCACGGGTGTAACGCCTGACATGGGAAATCTATCTCCGATCCGTCGATTTGTTCTTATACCTGTTCGGTGTGCGCGAGTTCCATTGGAAGCATGCGCGAGCATGCGCACCGGCGAGTAAATAAACGTCAACACGAGTAATAGGAGATCGCGACTGCATCCGTTTGGTACGTGTGCGTCGATACCTGGAAGAATCCAAGCGAGGAGACACAAGGGGGAAATGCTTCAAGTTTTCAGTTTATCAGCGGTGTAAAGCCGAGCTTCGTTCGTGGACAAACAACGATCCTTCTTCCTCTGTTTCTCGTTCCTTTCTTTTCTTTTTCTTGGCGACTGACGCGCTGGTCGCCGATAATTGATACCATTAAGCGTATTCGTCCGCGTATTACGGAGCGACGATAATGTATCCTCTAACTGAACCACCCTGCGGGGAATCTCGAATAATTATATTTTCTATAGGCGGTGATAATTACAGAGAATGCCGGGGCCTTCGTCGATAGAGCTAACCCGAACGAAGATAGAAGGGGAAAGGACGCGATTGAGGGGCCGAGGGGACGAGGGATTAATATTATGGAGGAGGGTGCGTAAAGGGGAGTGTAACCGGCCAAGTGGTGAGTGTACCGGCAAAGACCCTCCTCCCAGTAAGATAGTGCCTACCGAGGGAAAAACAAGTGACAGGCGTTGTTAATTGGCAGCCTCTAGATGGCAATTAAGATTAATAACAAGCTAGCAATCGTCGGCCGCCGATGGTTAGCCGCGCGTGTGCACGTAACACACGATCTACACGCACAGCCTCGCGCGATCCACGGGCTGTATAGTATCGTTGGTATGCCTGGACGTCAAGGGGTTGCAGGAAGCTGAGACAGCTAAACTCGCTGATAATAATATCATACATGCGAACTCTTCGGCTCTGCCGACCTGTCATACGATCGGATATACTAATGAGATAAGACGCGCAATTGATTTTTCTGTTTCCTTTTTTTTTTTCTTCCTTTCCTTTTTTTGGGGTGTAATTTTAATTACACATCGGAGGAACGTGAGTTCATTGAGGCGAATCAAGTGGTTGGTTCCCGTTGTTCTCAATTGCGAAGTTCTTTTCTGTTTCTCGTAAAATGAAATGTAGTTTCTTCGTAAGACAACTAAATTTTCTGTGAGATCTTTTTTTGCGATCACAGTAAACTAACACACGGGATTGAAGTATCGCGCTGCTTGGTGTAATAATTGCCTCTCTGCACGTAAATTTTCTTTACAATTATTAGTAATAGTAATGTTGAGATTTAAACGAAAATGTTAAAATATTGCATCGCGGTAACAAATTGAGTTTTCAAACTGGTACACGCGAGATTTCGTGTATCTTCTCAGTCTTGACCCACCTCAAGGGTCTTGAGCCTCGAGCATACGAGGGAAAAAGATCGTGTATCAGGTAGTCGTAGGTTAGGAATCAGGTACAGCTAAGGCCCAATCGATGCCACGTGTATTTGATACCAACACGAAACACATAAAGTTAGTTTCTCATACGTGATATTAAAAGTTACGAAATTTTTTACATTTTCAAAAATATTTTCATGGTTCAAGAGATAACATAGGAAATTTAAGGTAATACGAATAGAAACGATATAGTTACCGAGAGCATATGCAAGTTCGGAACAAATTAAAATTCCGAAGTGAAATCCCGCCTGAGTCTTCTAGAAATGTTATAAAATAAGGATTAAGTTGTCACGATTCTCACTTCAGCTTAAAAAGATTCGAATTTGGACTTATTAATCCTTACAGATGATGTTTCGTTAAGCTGACGGCTATTTTATACGTGGATTATATCGGACAAAGGATTTACATATGACCTAGATCATCTAGATCACACGAAAACGACTGTCTCACTGTCTCAGAAACAAATCCGCAAAGATGAAAACGAAAATCTTAATCTTCTCCAAAATATTCAATTTTTCTTTGTTTCAAAGAGTAAACATGATTATAGCCAAATAAAATTCTTTTTCAGAATAATAATAATAATATACTAAAGTTACATATCTCACGTTTTATGATCAAAAATTCAAAATTACATTATCGTTATATAAAGAATAAAACTAAATGAAGATCTAAAATGAAGATCCAAATGGAAATCTAATTTTTATATTTTATATTCAATACCTACATACGCAAGACTAATATACTAACTATAAGTTGCATTCGATAATTAGTGGTTTCTTTATTACTTATTGTATTTTTTTTCTTCATCTCGATTATGTTAATACACATATATAATTTTTTCACATTAAAATAATATAAAATACGTAATTCTCACATAAGATTTCGATAATTTTTATATTATTTTCTATGAAAAGATTATTTGACTTTGAAGAAATATATTAACATCATTAATTTAGAGGTAAAGGAAGGTAAAAAACGGCGAGTAAAGAAACGAAATAACCATCACGTGCAACTTGTACCTATCCAACGAAATCTCGCGATTTACGATTTAATACATTCTTCAGTGCCTTTGGTTTATTGTATCTTGAATTTTTCAGTTTGTGATCTTTGAACTTCTTGACATTGTCATTCTGACTTGACAATAAAATTCGGCGGAATTCTGCGGTATATTGCTTTTAAATTCACTCTCATTCGTGATTGCCTTGAGACAGATTTGTTCATCTATCAGCAACTCTCATTTTCAGACCTCTTAAGAAGGACACGTTCAGTTTTTTGTTCTTTGTTTTGGACATGGGCGGTGCTTCTTCGACGTTGTCTCGATACAGGTCGAGGTCGTTTTTCAATTGATCCAAAAAAATACTCCCGTGTTATTGAGTTTGTTAGTTGATAAGAAATTTGAAACATACGCGGTCTTGCAAGGACAATTTTTCTGTTACATTTTACTGATTAAATGCATTTAATTTAATTTCGTTTATCGATTGAATGTTCATATGATTGTCTCAAGATATTTTTTAGTTTATTTAACATCGATCCTTTTAAAATTCTTCAACGTGATCGATCCGATAAAGATTCATTAATATCACAGAAAAATGAAGAAACTATAAACTATCAACTATAAACAATTAACTATAAAATTTAAATCAATTTCGACTTCTTTAGAATTTTTCGATACAACTGCACACACACAATGCACAATCAAAGTGCATAACTACTAGGGAAGAAGAAGAAAGAAACTGCTACAATATAATCTATGACAACTGCTGCAATATTACTAAAACTCTCTTTCTCATTATTTTCCATTTCACTTGACATCGACCTCTTTAAAATTCTTTGACGCGATGCATAAACATCAGAAGAAAAGAAGTAAAATTACCGCAATATACTGCAATTCTTCCCAACCTAATCTGAATTCAACCTACGACGAGTATGTTCAAACATCTTCAAACACTTCATCCAACAACGACACGTTTAAGATTCCTCGACAAGGCTAAACAATCGAACTGCAACGCATAAATATCAGAAAGAAAGAAGTAAAATTACCGCAATATTACTGTAATCCTTTCCAACCAAATCTGAATTCAACCTACGACGAGTATGTTCAAACATCTTCAAACACTTCATCCAACAACGACACGTTCAGGATTCCTCGACAAGGCTAAACAATCGAACTGCAACGCATAAATACCAGAAGGAAAGAAGTAAAATTACCGCAATATTACTGTAATCCTTTCCAACCTAATCTGAATTCAACCTACGACGAGTATGTTCAAACATCTTCAAACACTTCATCCAACAACGACACGTTCAGGATTCCTCGACAAGGCTAAACAATCGAACTGCAACGCATAAATACCAGAAGGAAAGAAGTAAAATTACCGCAATATTACTGTAATCCTTTCCAACCTAATCTGAATTCAACCTACGACGAGTATGTTCAAACATCTTCAAACACTTCATCCAACAACAACACGTTCAAGATCCCTCGACACGGCTAAACAATCGAACTGCAACGCATAAATACCAGAAGGAAAGAAGTAAAATTACCGCAATATTACTGTAATCCTTTCCAACCTAATCTGAATTCAACCTACGACGAGTATGTTCAAACATCTTCAAACACTTCATCCAACAACGACACGTTCAAGATTCTCCGACGCGACTGAATCGGGCACGCATAAATGTATTCCGTCGGTTGTGCGGATTGATTTATCTAGAGACGTGTTTGTTCCCGGCTGAATAATATTATAAACGGCGCGTAAAATAAGGAACGGTGTAATTTAAAGCAATAAAGAGAATCGCGAAATCCGAGAGCTACTAAGCAGGACGCGTATGGTAAACCGGCCGGGACGCGCGAGTAGGATACACCATCGCCAACCGTAATCATCGGCTCCGTGGCAATAATAATGATCGATCGTTGCATAATCAATAGGTTACGCAATTTGCCCCGGTAATCGCGGCCAACTATGAGCGACGAGCATACCGGGCAACGTCTCTAACGATCCCTAATTATCCCGATGGGTTGCGCGGCCGAGGCGCCGCGTCTTGATTCTGGATCCTAACCCAGATGTGAATTTATGTCGGCCAAGCCTCGTTAAATGTTTCGCTCGCGCTGTTCCTACGCGTTCACGTGGCCGTCTGTATCATGTGGACGTCTATAAAAAGAAGAATAAAATACCTGCGAGAATAGAACAGGAAAATGTCTGGAGTGGGTACCAGGTATGCTTGCACGTTACAACTCTGTTTATCAGAACTTTAGTTAACGCTAGAACAACCGACGATCAAAACATAAAATTTCCATTGGAGACACTAAAGTAAAAGAGATAGAACAACTTTATAATAAATCAGAGTACTCCAGAAAATTATTTAAATCGCTCAAAATACGATGTTTCGTATCTATAAAATTTAAGAAAAAAAACTACAAATTGGTCATTTTGATTATTTTGGTGGTTCCAGTTGTTAATGTCTGATTAAATGGAGCTTTGCTGATTGAATTCGCGAAAGAAGAAGAGTTTGAAAATCGGTTTTTAGAAAAATATGACTTTTTTTAACATTTATTCTTGGGCTTATCTTTCTTCTTTTTTTTTCAAATGAAAGGGACGGTTTGAAGATTAGCATTATTATGACGGTAAAAATTTTGAAAGACATTTGATATTTTGTGATAAGTAATACGTATGTACGTCGATAATGATGATAATGATTTGTTTCATGTTATAGTGGTATTTAACCTTTCTACACTTATTGTAATGGAGCGTTTAGAACATATTTGTTCACTCGTTCATTTCTCCGCCCACTTCGATCAAATTCCTGTTTGTATTTATATCACGCATTGGATCAAGTAAAACAAGTAAAACACCAACGTTCTTTCGTTTATTCTATCTGTAGAATTGCATTTTATAAAATATTCATTAAATAAACAATAAATATACTAATATTTAGGATTATTTTTAGTTTTAGGGCGCTACTTTTTTTAAAACTAATGAGTAGTAATACTCGATGAACAGAGTATCTCAAAGTTTAGTACGTCACGTCTTTTTTACAAACTCGTCCGACGAAACGATGTTTCTAATATTAATAAATTAGTAGAAATCATTTTTTCACAGACTAGAAACTTCATTGGAAACCGACAACGAACAATTCACAACGTCACCATTATTTCTTTCATCAAGTGTACTCAGGCGAATCCAGTATCGAAACCGAGATTCACCATCGAAAATGAGTCCACTGTATATCGAACGCTTTCTTTTCACACGCGTAAAAGAGGATCAAGGATGCGAGCGAAACAGGTTGACATTTGAGGCGGTTTGGCAATCAGCCTCGTCCGGGCTCTCGTTTCGGGAAACGAGGAGCACGCGTGATTGCGCAAGCAATCAACCGGATGTCGCAACGTGTTTAACATTAAAGGCTCCCGTGGCCGCGGCACACAGCGAGCCACGAGGTGAGCGTGGGCACGCAAAAGTATACCGATATATTTTGTGGGCCCACGCGCTCGCTCGCGGACGACATTCCTTTCAACATCGGGGGCCGGTCAGCCAACGGACAAGTTGCGATGCCCACGTACGCGGTGAATAGGAACAGCTATCAAACGTTGGAAACCGAAACGCGTTCTGGGAAGTGCCGACTGCGAGAAACAACGACTCCGATGTCGCGGAAACGCGCGACCTACTTTGTTCTGTATTTTTCTAATCTCTTCCGTATTTTCTTTAGCTCTGTTTGCTGATCACTGGAATTTATTTTGTTCGGTCGAAGCGGTTTCTTACTTTTTTTGCCAGTCGAATGGGCACGTGACCGGCGTGTATTCTCAGCGTACGAGACTTTACCATTAGGGTACAAAATTTTATTTTGTTTAAGAGTTGATCTGTAATATCATTTGACAATAATCACGCTAAATGTCAGTATATTTAACTAGACTATAAATTATGTTATAATAAGTTAAATTAGTGTCACTAGATGAGAATGTTTATTAAATTTGAAAAAAAAACGACATTACTTATGAGCACCCTTAATGTATTGGGTTGACGTCGTTTTCTAAAATTTGATTTATATCGATAATTGCAACCATATTGAAAAAAGAGAAATTTGATGTAAACTACGTACATATATTCAATATTAATGAAATCCGTAAAAGTATGAAATCTTAGTACTGTGACGTTGAGCTATGTACAATGAAAATATTCGCGTGAACATTTCTTACACTTAAATTTGGAAAAAGTGTTTCAAAGATTTCAATTTTAGCATTTGTCTGAAGATCAGAGGCATTTTTTATTTTATTTATTTATAAATGAAGAGATTCGATGCACTTATTTAAAATAAAATTTCTTGTATGTCGAGAACACTTTAGATGGGATGTTAAACTCTATATGTTTGAAGATGTTTGAACGCAATAGCAAAGTCGATCAAATTGTTCGTAATTTTAAAAATAGATATTAAATCGAATAAAAATCACATCACTGTCCTATCGCGAACCACTAAATAGATGCAAGAGTTAATCATTGGAGTAAACTCATGTTTCAAATTCGCTTTTGCTTTAATAGAACTTTCAATGTATTAAGAAAATCTACATTATTCAGAATCGATTAAATCGATTAAATCACTCTACGTTATTCAAACAAGTTTTATGATCAACGACGAAAATAGGCTTGGCTTTTTCACTCACCAACTCGACAGTATCGTTGAGCAAGAATAAATCCAGAATGTTTTCTCACTCACCTGAAACAACAAAAAGAGAAATATTTTCAATGAATATTCAGAACGAAATATTGGCTGTTTTGCACTCAAATGAGTAAACTATCATGTATTACACAGTCTATTGGATTTTCATGTCACATCGGTTGTTACGTGTCTCCTCGATTTCCGGCTGTCGCGTAATCGCTTATTACGTGACGGACCTCCTCGAGCGGATTTCTAATTCTGTGTCGTACGAGCAGTTTCTCGGATTTCCATTAAACAACACATAATATCGACGTAAGAACTCTGTTCCAAGAACGAACAATATTTTATTGTTCGAGGAAAATTTACCTTAATACTTGAATTTCTTGAATTTTCATTTGAAAAAAAAATTCCTTTCGTTTGAATATCTCTTTCTTCGTCACAATGGAAATAAATTTTTGCTTCGTTGTAAATTCTCAATTCTTCCAGTGTAATCTATAATTTTCATTTTTAACTTACAAATTATAAACTTCCGTTTTCGAATTACAGAAATTTCTAACGAAATAACGAATTCACTAGCGATTTGTCAAAGTTAAATCATCACTTAATTCACCAGGTGACTTCGTCGGTAAAGGTGAAACATTATTTATTTCCTTGCCACATCAAAGAGGAAAGACTCGGAGAAATCTCTTTTACACATCGACTTATGAACTTTTAAAACGATAATGAGCGTCGTAATCTCCGAATTATCGTATGAAATAAATTATGCCGAATGAATATTCATTTCAAAACTTTCTCGAGAAAATATCAGTAGAATAAGTTTCTCTTATCCGAATGGTCTTCATCTGAGCGTATGAAACCAAAGCGAAATAAAAGTCTATGTTAATGCATCAGTATCAGTAGTAAAATTTTGACCAACGTTCTGACATATACCTATTACTCTTAAACATTTTATAAGAACGACTAAATTATAAATTAAATGACGCAGATAATTGAATTCCATAAACAAAAAATTTGTAAAAATCTATCTAAAATTTAAGAAAAAGCTTCAGCTCAAAATTGTAAAAATTCTAAAAACTATTGAAATCTCGTATCAATGAGATTTCTTTCTCTAAATACCTATCAGCTGACGTGTTAACGATCCATATTTGATCGCACTTGGTCTATTGCATTCGGCGAAGAAACAGGAAGAAAAGGGGGAAAGAGGAACGGAGATGGGGGAGGTTACTTTTAAAAAGTCAGGTTGTTCGTCTTTTATACTTAGCATAATGTAATCCATCGCATTATGCAGCCAGTGCCTCGCGTTATCCGATCTGTGCGTCGTGTGGGCTCGTTCGGTGAGTTATCGAACAACGGACATGCCAATTAATCGCATTGTGCGTTTCGCGCACGTAGGACTCGCCAAAATTATTGCGGACGCGTGTACGATGAGAAGTCTGCACGCGAAGCATAAGCAATCCGTTGAAATCGCGGATTTTTCTCGCGGATGATTAATGGATGAGGCTGGATGAGCTTTCGAGCACCAGAACTTGTACGTTCGGTTAAATATAGAACGGGTTTTGATATATCGAACTGTTCGCTAGATACTGTAACTATCTCTCGCTATCTGTGCGCATTTACGGATATTTATAAATCACAAGAAGAAATTAACTGACATAATTTTCAGACGCGAGATAAAATTGGTGTAAAGAAAAGTTCGTGCAATATCATTAAATAGTGTTTGCAATTATTCAGTGATCTCACTTCTCCTTCGAATTCTTTTTCTAGCTCGATCTCTGACTCTGATCGATTTCAATTTCCAAGATTCAAGTTCATCACCTGTGAAATTCTCGAATCTTGCGCATCGAGTTATTTACGAGCACTCGCCTCGCAACTCGCAGGTGTACGTTCCATCGTTTTTACTTCCGAGCGCGCGCGTCGTTTCAAAATCCATAAAACGCGTAACTTAGACGTCGAACTCGACTCGTACTGGTACTCGTAAGTAATATCGGCTTCCCATCCCCCGGGTATCGACAGATACGCCTCTGCGAGGTGGACTCTGCGTGCTCGCGCGGAAAGTCCTCGCCGCGATTTGCATAATGAGAAATTATGTGCGCGCCGGCAGAAAGCGTACCGTGACACATATATACCGACCGGGACGAAACCGTGCATGCACGCACACCAGCGTCGAGTAATCGTTATTGGTTATTTACATCGACGCCGGGATCGCCTATCCCACACATGAATTACTTGGCGAATTTCTGCAGGCTGTAATTACAAGGGTTTTACGCCGATAAGGGCCCGGACAAACCGGGGGAGGGATGACTCATGAAACGAGGCGTTAGGACGTGGGAAATTACAGGGAATACACACCGATTTTCGATTATTCCTCGTTAAGAGATTGAAGGGACGGTACACGCTGTGTTTTACTACCGACACTTAAACCCGGCCGTTCATATCGACCGACCGTTTTCAATACACAAACCTGGCCACCAGGAGTTAGAAGATTCCGAAAACTGACTACCGCTTGTAGATTTTGTAAATTACGAGGCAAAGATTTAATTTTGCTTTATCCGAAGCATAGGATGATTTCCTTCGTGCCTATTCGTGTCGACGAATTGTTCCATCACGTGAAGGATTTTTAGTTTTTACTTTATTTGTATATTTCCTTTCGTTATGGAGCCCAATTGGGGGTTCGTTTGAGGGTAGTTTTGAGAAATATTTGGAATATTTGGAATATCACGATACAATGTTAATTATATTAGTTATAAATGTTAATTAAGTTTAATAAATTTAATAAATTATAAACATTAGTTAAAAATATTAATTAATTTCACTTGTTATTATACTACTCTTAAGAAAAGTTATTATATCGTGATAGTTAGATCATGGCTTTTTATGCAAATTTCTGGAGATGTATGTATTTCTACATGTCACTAGAATCTTGCGCGTTCTGTGCAATTTTAATTTAAATTTAGATTGAAGCACATAAAAATCCTCGACCTAGTTACAAATTCCGACCAAAGCTTCTTCTCCATTCGTATGCACAACACTTTCTTTCATTTTTTTCTCATTTACTTCCAAGAAAGTTCGTCTACACAAAAAGTCTAAAATGTACTTTGCATGTACTAATTGATAAAAACAGCGTCGTAACACGCAAATTAGTCTAGAGAGAGAAATATTTATACCGGAGGCAATGAAGCGATTAATGAATTAATATTTATACTTCTTGCACGAGAAGACTTGCCGGAAAGGTTTGTTCACGTCCGTCATTTATCCGGTTAATCCAGTGGCGAAGCACCGCGCGGGTCGCGTTTGTCAGATAATTCATACTTCCACGGCTAATGGCACGATTTTATATCGACGACGACTCAGATGTGGCATAATTGCGGTTTGCACGCTGCAATTAATGCTGCGTAAAAAGGAGAAAGTACGCAGTTGTGGATGCGCTTGTTTTGTGCCATGAATGAATCGCGCTGAACTTCGGCGTCGAATTTACGCAATAAGGCAAGACAACGATGCTATGATAATAATGATCAGATAAAACTGAAAAGATATTTCTAGAACTCTTGGGATTTTTGATAAATTATTGCCTCTTTAGAGACTCGCTTCCTTCTTGTTCTCCTGGGAATGAATTCCCTCTCAGACGAATTCCACGAATCGACAATTTATCGTCATGTGTAATTATGTTCAGATTCTAAATTATGATTGATTCGGAAGGAAAATATTATTGTCTGGCAATAAGTGAGTTAGTATTAAACATATATGTGCGTCTTAATCACTCATTATTACTGGACTGCAGATTTTGGTATATTTATAGAAAATTTTAAAGTACAAAATTGCACGTAATACAATTAATATGAAAAGGTACATAAAATATAAATATAAAAATGTCCAAAGAATAATGCCATAATATAAAAAAATTTTCTCAAGATTCTGCATAATATTTTCACAAATATAAATTTTACTATTGTAAAGTAATAATAGTAATATTATAACATGATGATAAATAAAAATTATAAAAATAACAATAAAAATAAATACATTAATATATAATTGAATGAAATAAATATCTACTCTAACTATTACGTTTACAAAAATACGAATTTGCATAAAAATTAGTTGTCTAATTATAATGAAAAGTACGAAATATCAAAGGAGTATAATTTAATATCTAACGTTTCTTTGCACAATTATTACACGCAATCAACGTTTGAAAATTGCGAGATTATTGTGCCAGTAATTAATTTCCCAACGAGTTTAATCCTCTCCGACCGCAAGGCCTACTTGAGATTATTAAGTAACTTAGCATTTATGATTCTTACCACGAGCCTAAGGATTTTATATGGCATCGTATCGTAATCAATTGAGATCATCTAAAATTTCTTGTCAAACGTTTCTTTATCCGCAAATAATCTTTCTCAATAATTTAAACGAATTTTCTCGTTGTTCCAAACCAAAAAACAATTACGATCACAAAATGAGATTGATGTTTATTAATAGTGACGTAGACGAGCTTCCTGTATACGAATGTATAAGACGTAGACGAGCTTCGTGTATACGATTATATAAGATATAGACAAGCTACTAGTTTACGTGTATATATACTGTTAGTTGCAATATTATTAGTGTAAGCACTATTCTATGATTTCTATTCTAATATTGCTATTTCATGTATTATTATTTTCCTATATTTTGATGAAGTACTCATTTCCCAATTCTATTTCCTTATGTAACTAGACACGTTAGAAAATAAAAATATTTACATCCTATTTACTATTTCATATTTTCTATTTCTGCCTAGCTCTGATTATAAGTATGGTGCCGTTTGTCGCTTTCGCACTTGCCTTCGTATTGTGCACGGAACGATAAATTATCTTTGCGTATGTAATCGCTGATTACATAGACTACTAGTAATCTGTAATGATGCATTTGTAAGGATGCTGATCATCGATGCTTATAATATTCAAGCAAGAAATGAAATTCTGACAATATTATTTCAGTTGGAAATTTCAAAGGTTTCTTTTATTTTTTTTTTTTATTTTTGTGGCAATGATGTTGATTTTGCTAGTACATTTCAGGTTGTCCCATCGAATTACGAGTTTCTTTGAATAAAATAATTTAAAATACTAGATTTTGTAACACTTTTCCAACGAAGCTACTTTTTTTTATTAGGTTCTACATTTTAATCATAGTATCAGATTCAGTTGTGTGAAAATGCTATCAAATGATGCGAAATTAACTGCATGCACACAGTATATATGTATGTGCTGAAGAAGAATTTTCGTCATGATATTGGAGGAAATAATATCTTTGCTAGTCAAATTGACTTGCTATCCATTATAGTTCGACAAGCAACGTGTCTATAAATTTGAAAATTAAAATTGACATCAATATGAACGGCTTCCTATTAATGATGAAATTTGTGTTCCATGTACTTTAAATATTCATTACACTACACGTTCAATCTTCTTTCACGTTCTATCTCTGCCCTTGGACTTTTCCTTTCTATATCGCTTTATTTAAGCATTAAGGTTCTCGATAAATCTCTCGATTTTTAACGCAGATCGATATTGACGGTTTAATCAGCGCACGCGAGATTCTTGTACAGAAATGCAAATCCAACACGGTGAACGTATAATTTATTCACGCGATAGTTAGCGTAATTTACAGTAAAGCATTATCAGAACTGGCTGTAATAAATGATCGGTAGGAACTGTATCGCGTAATTTAATTAAGAATAATATGTACACCGTTGACTTGGCGATTCGCGACCTAATGAACAATGACATAATGAAATCGCTTCAGGAGCGTTTAATTTGTCACGATTCCATCTCCGATGTGAATTATCGTTTCCGCATTATTTTTGATTTTTTCCTTTGATTTCGGTTGTAACATGTTGATAATTACAAATGTAACCTCTTCTTCTATTTATATATTTTCTGAACTAATTGGTTATCGTATCAAATATCGGAATAAAAAAATAAAAATGGCAAAAGGAATCGTAGACTTTAATTAATTGCGCACGTCATTTCATGTCGAATCTAATTGTAATAAATAATCACACGATTTCTATTATCTATATAGAATTTCAATATTTTAACGATAATAAAATATATAGATAACTGTAGACTTAACAAATTTGATGGTTATCAATAGCTTCAAGTGGTCATCTAGTTAATCAAAAATTGACAGAAAAATATGAACATGCTGAATGAATAATCAGCAATCGTGTCAAATGAGCAAAGATCCGCGACCTTACTCATTAGTCCAACAAGTTTTAATTTCGCTTCATCGACCCATTACTATATTATGTAAATTCGATCAAGCGCCTCTTAATTTCATTACAAAGAAAAGACAAAAACCTACGGAAGCAGGACACTGAACGGGAGCAGGATACGCTCAGAGGATCGGTGCAATTGCAACGCAATTAATTACCATTAATCGCGAAGATTGATCGCACGCCGCGTTGCAGGCGTCCGGGGGTATGAGTTACTATGTCGCAGCTCGTGCAGCCGTAATTCAGCGTCACCGGTGCGCCAGTTATCCTTATTCCTTTATCGACCAACCAGCGATTCTCGCTTCTCTCGTCACGCGTCCTTCCCGAGTAGACCGTGGAAACGCGCATAAATCGCCCCTTTGCGCAACGACACGCGCACGCAAGCGAGCAAGCAAGCAAGGTGGCGCGAGAACGCGAGCAGATTTTCCTTGGCGATAAATACTTCTCGACGCGAAAGGAAAAGTTGTCCCCGGTTCCGGGCAAATCGGCCGTTCCGGCTGACATGCAAAGCGTTACGCCGAGCGAAAAACCGAGCGAACTTCTCAAGGAGTTCCAGTGACTGCGTGGAAACAGGTAATTCGTGTCTGACCAGGCGGACTCGTTCCTTCTGACCTGTCTTCGGTGACTGGCGGCGACCTTCTGCGGCCGACGCGAGTAAATTAGGGGCGGAAATGGAAGGACGAACGTGTGGAATATGCGAGCGCTGGTGATAGTCGCGCGAGATATAAAGATGTCAAGGGAAGAACGATATACAGGGTGTCTAATAAGGTTGTGACCAAACTTAGACTACGTTACTGAGGTCAAATAGATGAAAAACGTTCGTATAAACTTATGTCCGAAAATGCTTTATTGAAAAGATATAAGCATTCAAAGATTTATGGACAAAATTCGTCTTATAATTCGTTGTACAGAATTGTATACGCATTGCAATTCTCATTATTGCAAAATGATCTTTACGATGTGTTGCATGATGTACACGCTATCAAATGTGGTTTCAACAAGGTGGTGCCCTGCCACATTTTGAACGGAATGTATATACGTGAATTTCTTAACAGACAATTCCCTCAACATTGGTCACGGCGGACCAATTAGTTGGCCTCCTAAGTCACCTGATACTTTGGGAATGTATTCAAAATGCATTTACTATTATTTCCAATACAAATGGAACATTTGAAAGAGTTCAACAATCACTGATTCGACGAATGGAAGCCTGCATTCTTGCAGAAGGAGGAATTTTCGAACATTTCTTATAACTGTCACAATAAATCATAAATATCTTTAAAAGCTTATATCTTTTTAATAAAGCATTTTCGAACATGAATGAAAGAAAAACTAGATAATTAGAAACGATGAACAACATCACCTTCCAGTGATAAGTGGAATTGCGCAGCATTACATGAAAATGATCCAAGGATATTAAAGTGTTACGAAGAACTAAAAAAAACAATGACCTGAGAAACTGTTATAGAAAAATTATACAACCGTATAAATATATTATAAACTACTGTGCAATAAAAATAACAGAATAAAAACAGTAATAATAAAAAAAGAACCAAAAAGAAAAGAAACAGGACGTATAGACGTATAGAACAGACAAAGATGAGAAGGGGCTGCATGGCGAAGGAAAGAAGAATCGATGGACTCGTGGCGTGGAAAAAGGAGAGCGCGGTGAAGTGGAGTAAATGTCAACGGTTAATTGCGAGTACGCGGACTAATATATGCGTTCCTACTAGAATGGACTCTCCGGAGGGCTATTTCACAGCGTACAACGTTGGAAGCTTAGCTCGGAGAGTGTATTGCCACTGTAAATCAATCGACCGGCCCTTTACAAGGCGGCTGCGGTTGTACACGTGGTGTTTAATTAAACCATTATTCGCCAGTTCAACGTAAAGTGCTGTCCGAATGACGAAATGCCGATAAGTTAAATGCGCGTTTGCGCCATAATTAGTGCGTATATCGTTCTTCCTCGGGATTTAAAACGAATGGCAAGGCCTACGCTCTTTCACCCCTTCCTTTCATCTTACACAGTAGAGTGAAAGAGTAATTTTAATTTAATGACAGGCGATTTCCTTGTTTGTTTTACATTCAATTCAACCGGGGCTTATTTATGCGCGTATTTATATTACATCTCTATTATAGAGTTTGTACGTGTTATGTTCGATGTACTGTACGATCGATGTTCCGTAGCATTTTACAGTGTTATCTTGGGTGTTTTTTGGTACTGAAAAAATGGTAGTAAATATAGCCAGAATTTGTTAATTCTGTCTATCGTTCTTCTAAAGATCATAATATTACATGATACTGAATTCGTATACTTTCGGATACTTTCTTTTTTAAGTTAGCTAGCATCTATCAACATATTTCAAATTTCAAACGAAGGGACAATTTAAAAAATATTATTGGACACGAGCATCAGAATGAAACGAATTAATTGAAATTTACAGAATACGGCCCTCCACTTCCTAACAATTCAAACCAATTATAGCTGTAAGCATGATTCGGAGTGAATGAGCATTTTCAGTTTCTCTGGTGACTGCCTAACGGGCATCCACGAATCGCGTTATCTCGATGGCACGGCGATGTCGATACGAAATCGATGGTTTCGAAGCAATCGTTGGAAACTAGATCGAACACGCGGATGACCTTTTTTCCACTCTGGCGATTTATCTTCCACCTTGGTGCTGAATCCAGCGATTGAACGATCGCTATCCATAAATCTATATTCGCGATGGTATTTAGAGTTGAAAAAGAAAACCACTCCTCTAAGCGGATCGCCATTAATCTCCGATGGCCGGCTGATTGAAAATACTTTGACGTTTGAATCACGAGCGGCGGAAAGTGCCCTCGACCAGGTGGATTATCGGTTCCCCTAATGAGCAGCCAACTTTATTATCCCGTAACGATTAGAGACGCTTGATAAACCGATAGAAAATCCTTTGCCAGCGTCAGAGCGTAGATAAGGAGAACGCTCGGTTTCCAAAGAGGGGACGACCACACTTCTCTCTCTCTCTCTCTTTCTCTTTCTTTCCCTTTGTACTACTATCGAGCAGAAACCAGGAACGAACGGTCGGTGTTGAACGTGAACTTGTTGCAACTTCCGTATTCCTGTATCTCTGATACCGAATGTCTCTTAATGCAACGTACGCCGGTATAATACGTATATAACAGTGCTTCCAACCGGGGTAAATCTGCCGGTGGAACTTTAACAAGTGGTACTTATTGCCTTTGTGAGACTGTATAAGGATATCTTTGAATTTGGTGGAACGGAGAGAAACTATTACGCTTTCGCGCATGGGGATTTCTTTTTAATGCGAATGTGAATCGTGATGCTACGTTGTTTGAACCTTTTGCACTCCGGAATGCCAGTTATACTGGCACATACGTACAGCCTTCGTGTCATATAAGTCTCATAAAGGTATCCACCGTAGAAAATTATTGAGCAAGTATCTCGTATTTGAAGATATTTTCTTTCCTTTCTCAAAATGTTCTCGCGTAATTAATTCGTGTAGATATTATCAGGTATTAAAGCGAATACTATATCAAATATGAAAATATTCAGCAATTATTTTCTTTTCGAAATAAGTTATTCTCTTTTTTCTAGATAATTGGAATAACTTGAAGGAAGACTTGAAAATTTATTAAAATTACGTTTGAATGATTTTAATTTTTATTCTAAAAGTATCCATGAAGAGCATCGGCCATTTATAAATTAGCTAAAACATTGCATTTGGTTTCCCCAATTTAAAACTTATTAAATTAATTAAGGCTTAACACGGAACTTTCCCTGAATCTCTATTTCACACTTCCCAGACAAGTTTTTATTCGAGTCAGTGATTCTGATGAGTCACTATGTATGTGCAACGTCTATCTCTTTCTCGCCACGGCTTCTTCATCGATTTCTTTCCTGACCTTTTCACGAGTACGGTGCAACAGGTTTTAATCCGTCTCCAGGAAGCTTTCGCTTTTCTCCCGTATACTCTCGCTTTTACTTTTCCATTTTCTATCCCGCGACACGACCTCTGTACAATTTGTCATAATAACTTTCCAACACATGCCAGAGTTTCGAATTATTACCGGAAATGTGCGTTTGATGAAACTGATTGCACCTTCGGGGGAATATAATGAATAAAGAATACCCATAAAAAGGTGAAATACAACTTTCAAATAGTATCCAGCTATTTGTATTATACCAATTTTTTTTTTATTAAATTTGATATTATCGAAACGAAATGTAGATCCTAATTACACCTAATTGAAAAATATAGTCATGAAATTAATGAAATTTAAAAATATTATATATGATACGCACAGCACGTGTTCAAATATTTTTCTCAGTCAGTGTGTTTCATTTCATCGTCATAATTTTTCAACAAAGGCGTTCAATGTTTCGCAATACCCATCGCTTTTTCAAATAATACACGGTGTTTCTATTTGCTATTTTAGTTTTACGACTCAAGACCAGCATAATTGAAACTATATTTTACGTATCTCTACATACACCTCTCTGTACGTGATAAACAACGGTGCGCCAGTTATTATTCCGTTTTAAATCGCGACACGAGGGACAACCGTAGATAATAATAGAAAGTCGGTGTCGTGTCACGGTGAACATTCGCCTGGAAGCGACACGAAGCTGACTTTGATATTGCAACTATGATGAAAGAAAACGCTGCTTTATCGTTCCCCTGAAATTGTGCAGAGAAATCGATGGAATACACAATGTTGTGCACGTTGTATGTTATTCAAGAATAAAAATTTGCAGCAGAAAACGCTTCAATTACTTGTATCAACGATAAAGAATTTAATTCACCGACATCTTAACTGAATCAGGTATAATTACCGAGAAAATTGAACGTTTGTTCTATTATTAACTTATAATCTAACCTATTATTATTCTATATATTAACCCATCAAGGACTATCTTCGGACTATTACGCAACATCTCATTTACGATTCTTTCAATTTACGTTATTAGATACTATTTTTCAATACTAAAGCTACGAAAGAAAATTTCAAAGATTCATTTGATATTTTCCATCGTCATATCCATCATTTGTGAAATTCAAAGTATTCATAATATTGTGATATATTATTGCTTGATCCTTAATGGTTTAATTAATGGAACGAATACGATCCTGATATTATACTTTTATAAGATGACCACGATTTTAAAAAGTGAGCCAATTTAGAAAAAAATTCGTAAATCACGGAGGATGTAGGAACGAAGGTGTAACGTTCTTTTCATTCCAAAGAGGACAACCTTGCGGGAAACATATCACGTGGGTGTACAACCGAGACGAGCGTTCAACTCTCAGGACGCAATACTCCGAGTTGGGCGAGGTCGTGGTAGGTCGTTCGGTCCATACAACGCTCAATGCGAGATAAAGGTGATCTCGTATGAAACCGAAAGGCACGAATATAAGCTCAATTTATAAACCGTCTTGGGAATGGCATTCTTTGGTAAAGGCAACAGTCATGCAGAATCTGTCTTCTAATTGCAATGCAATGGAATTTACTATGTACAATATATTTGCATATGCAATAATTCGATTAAATATTACTGCTCGATAAATTTTCTTTTCTATATTTTCAGCTTGATTTCACTATTTGTTATATTACATTTCCATGCTGAAATCGTTCGTTGAAAATCAAATTAATTGAAAAAAAGTTCTTTAATGTGATGAATTTACGTTATGTGTAATGAAAAACGACTCGTAAGACGGAATGGTGAACTTTACATACTCTACGACAATTATTATTCAATTACAATTATTATTCTTATTATTTGGAATTAGTTGTGTTATTTCAGAAAAAAGGAATTTATTTAAATTATTATTCAATTATTATTCAATTACAATTATTATTCTTATTATTTGGAATTAGTTGTGTTATTTCAGAAAAAAGGAATTTATTTAAATTTTCGCGCGAATAATAAGGCATTTGTGTAACCCGCGAAATTCGTATTACCCGCGTTATCGACAAAACACAAAATACTTTTATATGAAATAGTTTATATGACTATAAATATTTCTTCATATAAATGTACGAATAATACAAGCAATCACTGAGATATTAATCTTTTCTAGAAGACTCACCCAGTATGTCGGCAGAGAATTTCATGGGAGATTGTGCAACCAACTTCACACACAAGGACAATCACGTACAGCCATCACGCATGCGCAGACTAGCGGGTTATGAACGACAAATTCTCGGGCAGTAGGCGGATCAATTGTTTCATCGATGGTTTCAGTGCATCACATTCATGCAGATGTGCATCCTGTGCACGCACTTCTCTCTCTCTCTCTCTCTCTCTCTCTTTCTCTCTTTCTCATGCATTCTTTCTATACTTCTCTTTTGCACTCAATATGTACACCTCCGTGTAAATCGCGAATTCCATCGGACATCGACCATCGATCCAAACTCGACGCCAACAATCTTCCTATTGTTTCTCGTCTGCAATTTCTACGTATGTGACACATCCTTCAAGTACACACGTCCATCAACGAGTTCACTAGGTTATTTCTGTACTTCTCAAACACTCGCGAATTAAAATTTCTCGATAAACAAATGCACGCACGCGAAGGATGCGTTTAACGGTTCAACGACGCGGTTCTACTGATTCCTTCTCACCCCGCCCCCCTCCACTCGGCCGCTATGACTCAGTGAAACGCGGGAACGCGCGAAAAATTCCAGAAGGCGGAACGACGGAACTTTTGAACGTTAGTAATGGCGGACGAAGTTTTCAAACGTGTACGTACTCTCTGTGCTTTTTACGTTTTTATGCAACTCGTCAGATCAAAAGAGGTAACTAAAACTATATAATCTAAGTTTAAAGGGGACAGAGGATTCTGACATATTGTGAAACAAAGCACATGCTTATATTTCTCTAAATTTTTCAAAATCAATCAGTCGCTCGATCTCGACAAATTCGTACTCACAACTGTCTACGAAGTATCGTTCCAGTCTAACGTTTATGACTCGTGAAGTCTTTCTAACTTTTATATTTATGTGTGTCACTGAACGTGTATAACCTCTGTGTAAACTTGTCACTGGAATTACGATCTTGGACTGTAGTAGCGTAGATTTTGCTTGCACTGCGTCGAACGTGGTTTATTTGTCGAGTTCAAACATAACCTCGCATACCGTCGAGAATTATCATCAACGTTGATAACGCGTTCGCAAACAGGCGGATCTTAAAAAAAAGTGTCGCATTTTCTTCGTTCTCTTTCATGTGCTCGTTCGAACGTCGGGAACTCGACGATTGCTTAACCAATGCCTCGTAGACACGGCGTGCGAGTCTACACGGTGCAAAGAAAGGGGGCTTCGGGATACGAACGACACGTGAACGGTTCGCCTTTCCATATTATTTATCTCTGGCCGCTTTATTAACGTCCTTCCTCCGCGGCTTATTAAATAAAGCAATTCCCTCCGTAGGTGACCTCTGGCCTCGGCGCAGATCCTGCAGAGATATCGGTTTCGTTTTCACCGTGACGCAGTGGTACACGACGTGCACACACCATGGCACACGCCTTTTGCCTTTTGTAAGTATATACAGCACGACGATTAATTCGCGTCCGTGGGTTCGTTACGCGTTTCACTGCTCGCTCCTTCTCAGCCCGCTCCTGCTAGCGTACTGCGAAAGATGATGATACGGTAACACGTGGTAGAAGTATGATTATATTACGTGTAACTCGAAGGTGCGGATTTACGAGTCGTACTCGCGTTAATCTCCGACGTGTTTATTTCGTGTTTTTAGAATCGCAGCACTGAAATGGTGCTTCGGTCTCGCGACTACGTTTTCATTTTTTTCCTTTCAAACGTTACGCTCAGTTTTCCTTTTGTCTGTTTGGATATACAAGAATTTCATTTTCCTCGTTCATTCCAAACATGAGTAAGAAATTTTAAGCCGGTGTTATTTTATCACACGTATGTATATTTTTACTTTGGTCAATCAATAAGTTATCCCTTTGTCTAATTAAAAGAATTTATTTTTATAACAATTAGTTGATATTATATTGATAATTATATAAATGCAATGGGTTGCTGAGTATCTAAAGTCAATCAATCAATTTCATATTTCCGGTCTATGTTAACTCTTCAATATGAAAAATTTTGTTATTTTTTTATTAATGCGAAACGTCACGAGTTTATTTGAAATATATAACGATTTCTGACGTTGTAAAAGGAACAAATTTGCGACACAGTCTAATCAGTCTCATATCTAAAATAATAGTACTTGCAGTAACAATAAAAAAAAAAAACACTTCTTGCATTCACCTTAGACGGCCATTTAGTAGCTTATTTATTGAATGATTTATGTATGTACTCTGGAGAATTTTTCATTGAACTCGACACGGTACTTCTATGAAACACTTTCTACGCATAGCAAATAAGCATACATACGTCAAGGTGTTTCATTTATATAGTACTGTATAAATTATCCATTTATATTCACAGTTAAGTTCACGCGTGTATATGTATCGATCATTAAGATCATATACGTATAAGAGTTTTATTACGCACAAATACATACGATGATCTGTATTTTATTACATCCTTGTACTTCTGTTATAATATTTCCTACTCGTTTATTGATTGTTTAACTTCACAATGCGAACAATTCTAAAATACTAAATTTAATAATAGTTTATTAAGAATTAATATGTATTTAATAGTTATATATTAATAATAATAGTTATAAATAAATTGATATATATTTAACAGTTAAAACGATAATTTTACTGCGTGATATAATAAAATTTTCCATTTCTCAGGTAAAATGAAGCATAGAAGGCCTTGGAGCTCGAAACTTAAAACAACACGGATATAAACACCTGTGTGGCAAAATGGCAAAGGGTGGCAAAACCCCCAACTAGTTTCGACTTTGTCGAAACGTGTCGAAATGAATCATTCATCATTCACCAATTGGTGGCGTCTCGTTTAACGATTCATTGAGCATTACGATAACAAGAACGCACGATTACAGCGCCCCAACAGTGAAAAACGCAATACACATTTTACGATTCTCGAATATCGATATTTCTTACGATTGATTTTTAAACGGGAAACATGGCAGAAGGAAACCCATCTGGTTTGTAAAGAAGAAAGTATTATTCAGAAAAATCATCCACAAAGAAATGTCATTCAGAATTTCTCAGGTAAAAATTTGAATCACTAAGTATTAGATTTGCTGTGAATTTTTTAAATGCGGTGAATTTAACTTGTTGTGAATTTTTAAGATAAAACATGTATTTTTGGTTTCAACTAAGGGTAAGATTTAACAAAATAATCGTACATATAATTTTCAACAATTAATGAAATAATGGCAATGTACCATGCTACAAATTATTTATAATTTTATAAAAAGAATTAATTTCAATTCTAACCAAATATTGTGACCTTGCAATATGACTAAATTTTTATTATATATATATATATATATATATATATATATATATATATGTTTTCACTTCTATTGTAACATTTTCTATTGTTTAACCTCGTATTGCGTAATTCTTAACAATTCTAATATTAAATTTAATAATAAATTATTAAAGATGTACGCATTTAGTGACTAAAATAATTATTCTCCTGCATGACATACTAAAATTTCTCATGTCTCAGTTTTAAGTATTGACAATTTTTCATCAAGTATATAAATATTATCGACCTGTTTTAAGAATTTGTCATGTGATTCAATTTTGTGTATGTGATTCAGACTAATGTTTTTGACTTTTTATTTCAAATTATCATTTTTCGTGCGAAACCCGCGATCACAGCGCCCCAATGGTCAAATACGCAATATGCTTCCTACGATTCTCGAACGGTAATCGATATTTCTCGATTTTAAGCGGGAAAGAACGGGAAGGAACATGGCGGAAGGAAGCAGGAACGGCGTCTGTAAAGAGAAAAGTGTTATCCAGGAAAGTCATCCAGATAGAAGTGTCATTCAGAAGTTCTCAGGTAAAAATTTAAATCAGTAGTTGTTAGATTTGTATCTGTGCTTAAAATTTTTAAGATTAAACGTGCATTTTTGTATTCAATTTAAGATTTAACCAAATAATTGTTACATATAATTTCCAACAATTAAAGAAATAATGGCATATTAACATTTATGTATAGCACATAAATAGAACATACTGTGTTAAAAGTTATTTATAATTTCATACCAAAATTTAATTTCAATTCTAACCAATAAAAATATTGTAATCTTGTAATTGGCTAACTCATTGTTACATATATATTATACGCACACACAGATTTTATTTTGTACACACACTTCTATTATAACATTTTCTACTTATTTGTTGATTCTTTAACTTCATACTGCGTAATTCTTAACAATCCTAATAGTAAAACACAATAATTTATTAAGAATGTACGTATTTAATAGTTAAAATAATAATTTTAATGTGTAATGTAATGAAACTATTCAGTTTTCAAGTAAAATAAAGCGTAGTAGGCCTTGGAGCTCGAAATTCGAAGTAAGAAACAACAACACGAACGCAATGTTTATGTTCGTCTTGATTATCGTGCCTGTTCGGACAAGATCACCCCATCCCCTACTCTCAACTGCGTGACGAGACGAATCGAGGGAAGTCATTCGGCTGTTGAATTTTCGTGAAGGTAACACGTATTTCGTCGCATTAGATTCGTAACTCTTCTAACCTATCGGTGGCGTCTCCTCGAAAGCGTCGTTTTTTGGACACTCTTTTACTTCCATTTATACTTTATTAATAGTATCATATAGTTAATACGCGTGTATAATGATTCATTGAGCATTACGATAACGAAATCGAGTAAGATTTTGAATCTTTTCGTGCTGACTTTTCTTCAATCATTGATTTCACTCTCACGGTACCTTGTCTCACACGCTTTTTTAATAGAATTTGAAGTTGATTACCGGTTTACATATTTGTCTTTATTTGACATGTTTGTTCTAACTTCTGGTTTTTTTTGTGCAGGTTATTCCTTGGTTGAAATGATAGCATAGAATGCCACGATCATTAATGGAATTTGATGAACTTTCACTGAAATTTGGCGATATTTTATTCATTTTAGGTAACATTTAATACACAGTTCATATATATTTGAGATACAATTCACAATACGTAATTTTATAATTATTTGGAACGCAGAGATGAAAATAGAAAAGATTAAATCAATTAATATTTTATTTGGATGTGGATTAACTTAACGGTACATATATTGTCAAATGGATGTACATTCTTGTATATTAGATTATCAAATTCTTGTATTAGATTGTCAAGTTTTCGAACTATACTATATGTACTTTATCATACTGTATTTGCTTTTTTCGAATGCTGACGCGCAATTGAAACGATTTAAAGCAAGATTTCACACGCGTTTTTCGTCGTTTCTCAAATATACTTAGCTGTAAACATTGTTTACATTTTTAATTTGTGCAAGCATTTTCGAATATTTATACGTGACGTAATATATTACTAATGTGTATATTTCCTACTCTAATAACAAACATTCAGAATATAATAATTGTTTTTCATTTACAGTATTCAATATTGAAAAATACTTTATAATTTACACCTAATATTTTTAATTACATATTCACATTCTTTATAATCATGTTCTAGAACAATAGCAATATTTTCTAAATAAACGTATCCTTCCCTTATTAATCAGTTTTTCTTTTCAGAAAATTTTTGTTACCGCGCGCAATGCGGTCAGTAGAGTCAGTGTTTGTTGCGCAATATTTTAATACTTTTCTGAGCAAAATAGCTCTTATTAAATTAAATTAATTCATTTCATAAATTATATTTCGCGAATTTAGAGTCAGTGAGTTCGCCAATTGTTACTTGAACGTGCGCGTAGATAGTCTTTTATTTTTCTTTTATTGTATTTTTGCTTGTTCAATGTTCGTTTCCGGTATTAGAGTCAGTGCTCAAGAGGATAAGGCCTCTTCAGGAGATCAAGATCGTAAGTAATTTTATATTATATTGCAATTTATTCAATTACTTCAAATTTAACAAGTATTATATAATATTTGACGTTTGTTATAGAAGCTTCACAGCATCAACTTTTTTGCATTTTTTGGGGAAAATTCAACGGTGGCTCTGAAGCCCAGAATGTAAGAATCTTTCATTATCTCCAACTTAAGATTTTGCTTTGCTTTTCAATAATTTCAATGTTTGATGTTTTTTCGTTACAGATCTTTTATAGTCTCCACTTTTCCTAATCTTCCAAGAATCCTAAGCTTCAAAAACTAAAAATGTAAATATCTTTAGCATTTTGTATTTAAATTTTATTTCTTATAGTTTTTTTTTTCTATTGAAGTCGAATGTAAAATTATAGTTATAAAATAAAAGTTTTTCAAATTACTAATCCTAATTTTGATCATTATTAAAATTTAAATTTTCACAAATAACATTGTGTCTTTATGCTTGTTAAGAAATTTTTCACGGCGTTCATTTCTACCATCTACTTTATGAGGGTCTTCACGATAACTTTTCTTGTGCAGTGCAGCATCAATGATAACGTTCTTCACATCTATCGGGTGAGTTGCATGCATTTATGTTCCTCCGGTCACTCAATCATGTCGTAGGACGAAAGGTCCGGATCGGCACGGGTGACTGGTTGTATACGTAGAATTTTTGATGAGCATAGTGACCGCGGGTATTTTTTATACCTGTGAGTAGTAACATTTTTTTCAGGTCTTTTATTAGAATAGGATAGGGCTTCTTGCACATCGCGACTTTAACAATTAGAATTTATACATTTATCGCAATTACTTATAAAATCAAAATATCTTCGATATAAATGCAAAAGTAAAATATCCACATGAATATCTATATGAATAGATAAATGAAAAATATTTATAAATAAATATTATTAAAATTGATTTCGTTTGAGCATTTAATAGAGAAAACGAATATCCTCCGACTTCGTTGCTGTGAAAGATGCAGTTATTACTTATTGACACTGGTGATATATTTTGTTATACTAATTAATAATTGTTATAACAATTAGTAATTTACAATTTTATCTTCCCTTTTATGTAATGGTATTAAATAATTTAATTAATTGAGTATAATTATGAACTTTATTAGAATTTGAAATATAGTAGATGACAATTTTTTCCGCGGAAAAATGAATGAAATTTTATGTGCAAGAAGATACTTCGTGACAGACAGATTTTTGAGTCAAAGCAACAAGTTTGAACACTGCTTTCATATTTTCGAAAATGTGCTTTGATGAAGAAGTCGCTTACAGTTATTTCTATTAATATTTCATTTAGAGTCAATTGTTCAATTTTTGTTATTTCAATAAATTATTAGATTTCATAACATATATTTTAATAAATTCAGTTCTTGTTGATTGTCTTTATTCTCTTGTAATTTCAATAATTTTTGAAAGAGCAGAGTCATTGAAAGAGAAAGTTTGAAATAAAATAATACAATAGTCCGTTAGATACAAATTACATGAACTAATTGTTTTTTTAGTTCAGGATTTTCAGGTTTAACCTCTTCCGTGTTCATTGTCAGGATCTCATTCACGTGCTCAGGTGCTACTTGGATGGGTAAAAGACATTGGGCACGATGACTATAGTTTGTAATTTTATAAAAAATTTCTTAGCGACTGACAATATGTTAGCGTATCGAGCACGACGTATTTTCTGCATGTGTGTATGTGGTTAGGATGTGGAATTGCGTCGTTTCTATTGCTCCTTATTCATTATAAGTATTTAAAATACTTATTGTAATTTGAAGTACGAATTTATTATAACAAAATTTATTAAATATAAAATACTACAATTACATTATTAATTATACAGTTAATTATAATAATGATTCCAAGTCAACTTGCACACGTAATTTCTATAGAAATTATATGCATTTTTTCTCAGTTATTAATATTTTACATGTAGTTGTTAACATGAACGTATTTTAATCACATTTTACGCAATGGTCGCTAGCTATTGTCAGTCGATTTCAGGAAAATGGTACGTAAATTAGAGTGTGAAAGTTGTGTGTTAAACTCGGGTGTCGGAGGCGTCCCGGGACGTCCTCTCTAGTTTAGGTCTGCGCCCGAGTGGTATGTGTGAGAACCGTGGAGTGAGTGTGTTGGTGTGCCTGTTTTGCCATTTTTTAAATATAGGGCGACTGATTAGGATAGGTAGCTTATTTTCTGGTATGCCTGTGTTTAATTGTAAGTAGGTAGGGCCGGGCAGGTTGGCACAGTCTCTGGTCGCGTGTCCCCTTTTCGCGTGTACAACCTGTTTCTGGAAATCTAATTTGAAAAATCGACGGTGAAATTGGTACAAATGGAGCATGCCACTTGTTTCTGGTTTTACTCTTCGATTTTTCGAATTTAGTACCGCGATCGCGGTCGTGGATAGGTCGCGAGTAGGTCCCGAAACGAACGTTTATGTAGGTATTGCTCGAGCTCGTACATGCGAACGGACAACGATCAGTACGATCGATGGTCGTCCATGTGCATTCCGGGGTCAGCTTCTGCGATTTATCTTTTCATTTCACCTTTATAAGTTATTTTTTGGTTTGTGATTAGAAAGACTCGAGCTAGATGTAAGTTTCAGCGGGCATTGCGCTCGAAGAAAGAAGAGGCCAAAAGCTGAAGAGACCTGGCAAACTGCCACGAAGAGGGTCACAACAAATGGTTTCTCATCCTCTAGATCATCTGATGGTTCTAGAGCATGGGAAGTCATTCTCGTTACTACTTTGTCACTATGCTCTTTTAATATTTGTAGTTGTACTTTTTTTCTTCTTCTTCATCATCGTTCATCGTCGTTTTGGGCAAATAGCGGTTTTTCTTGTTAGTGTTGCGAGATATCGATTACGAGTTGAATTAGAGTTGCGAAAAATGATATTCGTGTTTGCTTTAGAGTTGCGAACTGCAATGCCGCGATCATCTTTAATAATTTTGATTGTGAATTTTTGAGAGTTATATGTAGTAAAATTTATCTTGTTTCCTAGTGTTTTAAATTAGATTATAGAGTCATCGCCTTTAATTCATTCTGGAGTGTTGAAATATTTGAAGAACGTCTTTATTCATATAGTAGCTTTTGTATCGTTGATAATAATTTGATTTTAGAGTTAGTGTTGCGACATTATTTCATCGCGATTTCCAATTACTTTTCCTCTTGTTAGTGTTGCGATAATGAATGGTCGCGTTTCTTGAAGTAGTGTTTACAAAATGCCCAAATTCTTCCACTGGATTCGTCGAAGGCTGTTTCTGCTTCTGGATCATCTGATGTAGCTACAAAACAATGTTGCACTGGACGCGTCGCATTTAGTGTTGCGCATTTTTAAACATGAGTGCATCGATTAATAGCATCGCGTACTTATTTTCGGGAGTTTTAAATATGACGAAGCACTCTTCGCGTTTGATTTTGAAAATTTCCTATTTCATTAGTAGCAGTAGTGAGTTAGTGTTGCGAAACAAGATACGGTTTGTTGCCCGGTTTCATGTTGATAATAGATTTGTCAATAATCTTTCTGGTTATTGTATCGAGTAGGAAATATTTTTTTAGTAGCCCTTTTGGCTACTTTATCGAAATTTCTGGCCCTTCTGGCTATTGTTTTAGATTTTCTTGGTAACCCTTCTGGTTACCGTATTTTCTTTTTCAGCACCTGTTACCATTACGTTCATTACTGAAAATACTGCTGAAAGATATATATTTTTTTATTAGCCATAACTTTGTTAAATTTTATTATAAATTTAACAAAGTTAATATATTTACACGTATGAAAGTGTAACTGGTTTTGTCACATGTATATATAAAATAAAGTGATAAAAATATTGCAACGATACATTTACAAGTATTACAATGAAAATTTTAAATCCTTTTTTCTCCAAATAATGAAACCGATAGTACTTTGTAGAATATTAGCTTATTTTAATATATGAGTTAGTATCCATGTATAGTTCGTCTGTGATGTCAGTGAGTGGGCACCGGTGGTCACACCTCAGGTGAAGGTACAATATTGAAAGTATGGTCCCGTTTTGTTTGTGGCGAATTTGTACCGTGTGAACGGTCGTCTGAGTCAAGTGTTCCGATTCGTGATCTCTGCCGCGGTTCGATTACGCGGTATCGGGCGCTAACGACTATTCACATGGGGTGCGAACGTTACGTGCCTCGGCCAGATCGGTTACGAAAATCTCGAACTCGCGAGAGGTCCGCGTGCAGGTGCAACCAGATGAATAGATAGGTACACCGCCGACGCGTATATACGGTGTGGGTGAAGGTAAAATTAGAGACGGAAAGATAAGGCGTGAGGCGTACGGTTGCTCAATAATAATCTAACGTCGCTCGGCTGATTGGAGGCTCACAATGGACCTCTTTTATCGACGCTGGGCTGCGGCCAGCCTACGAGAGCAATAAATTACGCGGCAAATAATGCTTAATAATTCGTACGGTTTTTGCACCGTATAAATCCGCGTCAAGCTCAAGGTTTCGATTCGTTTATTCATTGGCAAACCGAGAGATATCGTCTATTCATGCATAATGCAGCCAACGAACGTTCTCGGCTCCGTAATCCCCTGGCTGGATGTTTGCTGTTACGTAGTAAAAATGGAACGAACGCTTCTGTACGGTGTAGCACCAGGGGAAACACGGAATGTAGGTGAACGGCAGAGCGGATGGCGAAAAACAGATGCGGCTGCGTTGCCCCTTAGCCGCAGCCGGTTAATTAACTGGAATTAATTCATCGAGATTTTTCGCAACGGATGATGCATAGGTTATGCGCGGCGATAAATTACATAAGAAGTCTTATTCGAGCTAATTAATTACTTAAACAAATTCATGCGGCGCGGTATCGCGTGAAACGAGGGGGACCGACTCCCCTCTCCTCCATTCGTGATTCACCTTCATTAATTTACATCTAAATATGGTGTAAGTTCGGAGCGACTACCATACCGGCATGAATAATCGCCGCGCTGTGTGTCGTGGATTTTTTCACGAACTGTCGGTGAATTGAAATCAGGCGCGTTCATTTCTGCTCGTTTTTTTTTTTTTTTTTTTACCGCCGACACACCGTTGCTATTGCAAAACGTGATTTACAACGTGCGCGAACGCTCGTGTCTCTCGCGATAAGGAAGATATTACGGTAACGTTTCTCGATCGAGATAGAAACGTCGAAAGAAACGAAGACGAGTAGTACGCGTAGAAAATAACAACCTGTTGCCTGTATTAATCCCGTGCTACTTGTCTACGCCGAGAGTTCAAACATTCCAGCGTGTTTAATCCTATATTAAGAAGCTTACAAGTGGATCCGGCCGTCTTGACGTTGAAACGCTGTAAAGCCGTGTATCGCCGCGTTGACACTTGTCGTGTCGATATTAACGACCGGTGAATTACAACCGGCGGTGGAACCATATTACATCCGTTGCTGCAAAGTCTCGTGTGTCAGCGACAGAGGCAGATAAACAGCGAAATATCGCGAAACGCATGGTGAGCCGCAAATTGACAGGCCGACTCGTAAATCACACGATATCGTAACTTCCGCCTTCGTTTCGCCGAGAATAGTATCGGTTTTTAAGCAGGTTATGGAACAATCGAGTAAATAAAAAAAATATTTTATTTTATACAGTGATCAGCGAAACACGCATGTGGAATTTGAACAATTGTCACAATATTCTGTTGTGCGTTAATTAATATTTCAAGGGATATAATGATCGCAGGTAATTTTTTAATTAAAATACATCTCACATTCAGGGCTAATGTATATGACAGTAGAGGAGATAGTAAAAGGAACATAAAGTATACATAGTCATTTTATTTTTAAAGTTGTTTTAAAGGATGTAACAAATGACTGGTATAATGATCTTATTTACTCTCTTTCTCGAGTCTGATCATAAACAGGTTTTACTACTTTTGATAGGTGAATTCTTTGAATCTCCGATATATAAGAACCAGTATTTTATGTAGTAAATTGCTATAGTCGAGACTTTTGTCCACTCTTTTAGCGTTTAAAAACACTACTCTACAAACATTTCTTTTATTTTTAATCGTTCCACATCTACAACCAAGTACAAAAATGCGAAATATCGTATATTATATTTCAAGTATTTCAAGCTTCGTCATTGTATTTTATAACTACTTAAACATACCTATCGGTATATCTTTTGCAACTTTGTTCCTGCAAAATCGATTCTTTCGACGTCTTTCACAAACATAGTCATAGTTCTCACGACGAAAGATGAATCATGATCAAGTGCGGAATAGATTTGAACATTTACTTTCTACGAATTCATATTCACATTAAAGTCCTTCGACAGCAGGGAGTCTAGATTTAGATTTTACGACATAAGATGAAGTTCATGAATTCTTCGATTGGATTCCTTTCCAGACTGTACAGGATGTTCTCCATGATCTCATGTTTACGAAAGTTAACTTTAGTTAACTTTAGCTATACGATCTAGAAATATGTTTCATTATTAATGAATTCTGTAGGTTACAATTATGGAATTGGAAGCTTTAAAATATTGCGAAATATATTGCACAGTCTTGGAGCGGGAGTTCTTTCGATTCGACGGTTTAACAATTATCCAGTGCGAGTTCTTAGAAGCTTTTAATCGAAACGCGTGTAGTTTATGACATCAGAAATAAAAATAGGCTATTTCCTTTCATCTTTATACTTTTAAACGATCAGGGATTTAATTAGTAGCCAGGAACGTCATCGATAATTTCAAAGGAAAGCGCATTACAAGTGTAAAATTGTTAACTACTTTCGTAAACTTTAGCAAATACAGATAAAGAGCATCTTAATTACTATGCTAACTTGTGCAATTTATTAAGAATTTATAAGAATATGTTTCTCAAGTTTCATTCTTGCTCGCGTCTCGAAACACTCGTAGCCTCTTTCTAAACGTGCATTTCATGCATATGAAATTCCACTGTTCTTTATTACGAACCGTAGGAATCATAATTCCTCTTTCGTTCGGTTTTGTTTCACCTTCTCTCTTTTAATACGCGCGCCCGTGTCTCCGGCGTATTCCAAAAAGGGAACCCTGAACGCGTGGTCTTTCCGTTGCGTGGGCTCCCGTGTTGTATTGCCCCGAGTATCCACGTGCATTTCAATGTATGATTTTTCATTTTCGTCGTAGGAAGGAAGTTTTAAGGCTTTCGCGGTTTCTGTTCGCCGTCTTGCTGGAATGTGACCGATGGTTGAATGCAAAACGCTCGACTGTAAAAATCCGACTCCTGCATTGTGCTGCAATTGCACAATGTGGCTATTTCTTCTTGTGTTTCCTTCGATTATAGCGTTGTCGGGATAATTCCTTTCAGTATCTATCCGTCAAATTCTAAGCAATAAAGTACTCACATTTGTACAGAAGATATTACAATTATAGATATTTTTACGATGCTAAATCTATTTATGCGCATCCTATTTAGAGGATTAAAATTAACTTCTGTTAATTAACTACGAATTTACTTTTAATTGACCTAATTAATTGTTAATATCCACACGGCGATATTTATTAGTTCATAAAAATTTTTCAAATTAGAACGAAATCGTTTCAAATTATTTTCGTACTACAAACGGTATTATTATCGAATGATCAGTTCGCAGTAATTCTTAATTGACGTTCACGCTAAAGTATAAAAATTTTGAATAGTGTACCTATATCAGTCATTCGCAAAAGAGGATTTTCAATTAGGCCGGTTAAAAACACGCGAAATAATATGTAATCAGGGTATCGGTCTTGACAAGTGACACGGGCTTGATTAACATCGGAAACAGTCGGCACGGTTAACGCGACACGCGTACCAATAGAACACCGCCGGCGCAGATCGGATCTAACGAAGTCGGGGCAAACCAAAGCAGCTACGGGTCGTAATTAAGGGACTGATCTATCGATCGTTTCGTATCTGTGGACATGCGGGACTGCTACCTGTGCCGGTCGTGGAATATATGCACAGTAGGAACCCGTATAACGCGATCAGAAAATCGTTACCGCGCCCCCGTGTCACGCGGTTGCAAAATTGTTTAAAATACGCGCGCGTGATGTTAAATCTTAGAGGCGCAAGAGCATATTATCGGTATTATATATTTATATGCAAAGAGTGGAAAAACGTTTGCCCTTACTACTTTTGAATTGATGAATCGACGAATTTGAAAATCATCAATTGTGCATCAATTTTTCGTATAATGAAGAGGATTTGTTGATTAATGAATGGTATATTTTATCTCTTTATAAATTTATTTTAGTTTTCGGTCTGTTTGATTTCGACTCGACTACCAATCACGTTGGTCTTGTTAATTTATTTTCTAGTATTGTATAAATGCTTTACGAAGCATTCGGACGATCAATATTTCGGGTTCTTGACATTCTCGGGATCCTCAGACAATCAATGTTGACAATACATATATCGATCATTTTTACATATAACGATGTTGAGAATTTTGAAGTATTATCTTTCGAGCTGCTCCTTTATTGACTATCATCGTGAACAAACGAGTACGTGTTGATAAGATGAAAAACGCAGCAACAGAATAATCTCGTTTCTGAAAAACACAGACACTTTTCCCAACCGTACAAATTTTCGCAAATGTACGATACATGCATAAAAAAATTTTGATTTTTATAACTACGCTTCATGGCGTGTGCTTTCTGACTTTTGAACAACGTGGCACGTAAATAGGATATGTGTACACGCGTGTGTTGTATGGGTCTACAATATAAGTATCAGCATATCATACACGGTGAGAAGAATACGAACGTGAGAGTGTATAGTGTATAGTGTACGGTAGCCATATATGGTGCAGACACGTTAGTGGTCAGTCCAGCGTGTGTGTATGGTGATGGTGAAGCGGTGCCACCATCTTTATCTCGGTCACGGCGACTCCGTGAAAGTGAGAGCCGTTTCTCCCTGATGCTTCGACTACCTGCACGTACGCATTATCCAGCCAATTCCCCTTCGTTTGCGTGAGCTCTCTCTCTCTCTCTCCTTCTTTTCCCTCCCTTTGTTCCCCTCTTCCTTCTTTTTTTTCGCGGCTTTCGCATCTGGGTCGCGGAGCACCAGCGATCCGAGATTGATTCGTAACTGGAACTACGTGTGTTCCTTGCCCGTTGGTGGTCGGAGAAAGAAAGTCCGTATCGAGATCTCATTGTCCGATTTAATGGATATTATTCGGATCAAAATGCACGAGGTACGCTCGTTGAATCGTTGCAGGCTATGGGAAAGTTACCATGATATATGTTTCGAGATTTAACAGAGATAAGCATCGAGGATTTAGCATTTAACAACGTGAACGAGCGATATTCAATGTTTGCCATTTGGATCAATTCGAGTTTGCGATTGAAAGTTTCATTTCGATTTATCACGATTGATATTAGAACTTGCAACGGTTGTAGCTTAAAATGAGAGGTACACACGAAGATAGTGATATATCATACGAGTTGTGCACAACACATATTGTCGATTCGAGTTTTGAAAGTCTCGAATTCCTCGTAGGAAAAGAGTTATTTAATTGCAGTTACAAGCTTCAAATTGAAAGACACTCTCCGTAGTATATTATGCTAGCTTTTGGATAACTACGCAGTGTAGCGTAATATCGAACGTGTTAAAAAAAAAAAAACTCACATACGCATTTGCACACACGTGCAAAAACGATGAAAAAATTATGACTTCTTCTTGGTCGTGGTTGTGGTATTCTCGCGTGTACACGCACGTCCACAGTACGTTTTCCTCTGTTTTTGCTTCGTACCACGCGGCTTCCATGTATCTGCCGATCCGTCGTGGCAAGTTGACGTACGGTATACGTGTCACGGGTACGACGATGCATGCGTTGCGTGCATCACGTTCGACGCGACTGTCACCAGTGTCATCGTTCCTTCCCCCGTGGACATGAAATGTACGCAGAGATGTTCATCGATCGATCTTAATGATCTGTCGTGAAACGTACGCGAAAAGAGAGAAGCTGGCGCGCGCGCGCGCACGCACGCACGCACGCACGCACGCACGCACGCGTGCAAGGATCATCTTTAAACGATCCTGACAAAAGAACGTAAACGACCGGGAGACGTCGTTGATCATTTCCTACGACGTACCGATCGGTCCGCTGCGTCGTACATTTACCTCAGATTAGCGTATAATGTCACGATTACGGTTATAAATGGCGCGTTGCGCGACGTGTTAAATGCTCCCCGTTATCGCGCTCGATGGCGACTCCTTTTCAGGCACGTGAACACTTGGAAATCTGGCGAATCTAACAAATTCTCAACTCCTCTACACGTGTGGATTTTACTAACCCTCCGACTGTGGATGGTTTTATACTCGTATGCATGATGATCGTTGACTCGATGGTATATTTCTTACAAGGAGACAAATTTTTGTACTTCTTTCTATTTTATTGAACAATTCAACTTTTTAAAGTTATTTTAATGTATCTATAACATGGCAAAGAGAAAAATATATTTACAAATATTATTATTATATTTTTACTAACGTACATTTAGTGTTTGCAGATGTTATCGTACAGTAAGCCAATTTCACGTCAAATCATTGTACGGCAATTATGACAGGAGAATTTCTACGTGCTATCGATCATTTTTCATCGGTTATACCTCGATCGGCATTAAACTGATATAACAGCGTTGTTGAATTTACTGGCACAATCAATCTTCGTTCCTTTTAAGCACAATCGAAAAGCATTGCCGTTGGCGAGAAAGAATTTCGACGATTTATTATCTTATGACATTCAATAATACCAGGAGTCGCAAGCGTGACTAATGTCGATATATCTTATTTTGTCTTACGATTTTCACAGGAGAAAACACGTGACGCGTACTTGTGTTTTTCAATGCAAAGAGAAAGAAAAATAATAAAGTTCCTTTCTGTTATAAATATCAAAAATATCGAAGTATCGTTTTCAATTTTTATAATTTCGTGTCTTTCGTTCTAGTTTTCAAAAAATCAAAATCTTCATCATAGAAGTGCCATCTATCTTGTGAAAATCGATTGTTTCTTAAAAAAAATAATCACTTCAAGTCAAGATCAAAGCACCTGATCTGTATCCAAGTTACGCGATTCTTCAGAAGAACATGTAATTTATGAAGACAGACTTTTCCAAATTTACTTAATCGTAGCGTTATCGTACAATACGCAATACCTTTGTCATCGTGATAAAATATCACAGTTTCATTTTATCATAATTATAAGCGGAGAAGACATTTTCCCAAACATGCAGCGTTAAACAAAAGTCACCAAATTTTCCAATCATCCAATGTTACCTAATTCCTGCACGATTTTCACTTAAATATTCCTCTCGACGATCGAGCACATCTATATCATCGATCAAAATTTCCACGCGGACGATCGAACTATAACAAAGCCCAGCTAACGATCGACCAGCAGGTATGATTCATCAGAGCAACTTTTCTCTCCGCGTGGCATTCCTCGGAAATTGGCTCGCGGCCGATTGGTCTTTCCGTTCGTCCGTGGTCCGGTCATTTTTCCCGCGGAATTATTAATTCTCCGCCATTATCTGATTACGATCGTTCAATTAAAGCACACCCTGTAATTCGACGCCGATCCACGAAGAAGCATTTACACGTCGACTATTAAGCTTCGAGGGGTACGTTGCAAGGAACGTGCCCCGATCCGTCCGCGAGTCTCTCGATATTCGTTTTCATTTTCTTTCCTCCCCATCCTCTTCGACGTTTTTCACTCTATCCGATCGGTTGCTGTCTTTCTCGAGTCTGTCGTATTCCGCGAAGCAAAGAGAATGACAACGACTGCCACCTCTTCGTGACACGCAGAAGATTTCTACTCGTTGTTGAGGAAGTTACTTTACGAGCCACGAAAAAAGGTTACTGGTGTTTAGTCTGTTCGTTTAATGTAGCTCGTATAATGGATGGACCGGAGAACATGATATTGAAACGTTATTGAACTTGAAATTAAATGAACGTACAACATGTTGGTTTTTAACCACTTGCGCTCGCAACTGATTGCGGACCGTAACGAGCGACCAAACCGTATACAGTAATTCGTCGCTTTCTTTTCGAACTCGTCGGTATGGTGTCGCTGGATAGAAATTATTGAGAAGTAATAAATTTATTATTTGTTTTACTTAAATACACTTACTGAGAAAATATTATAATTTTGGAGCAAAGAGTTCTCGACGTGGCACGTTGTTCCAGCGCAACAGGTTAAATACTGCCCGAAAGGAGAATCAAGAACAGCAATACGTGGAGATTTTTAAGGGAGTTCAATTTAGATTTTTCCTAAACGGACATTTCGTTTGTTTTGTATTGTTTCCCATGGTATCGCGGGTTAATCTTTATGGTTATTCCAGGCTGAATTGAATTCTTATCATCGTCTCATCAAATTAAATTCCTATCTGTTAGAGTCTATCGACCGTACTCTTGCGATCTTGCGTTTAGCTTCTCTCTAACGTGGTAATTATCTTTCGCGACGTGTTGTTATTTAGAAGATAGTTGTTTTTAATGAAGTGGTTTTCGGATCGAATTTGTGTAGAGAAACGGAATGGTACACTGTGTTCAATAACACCGTACGAGTCTATAATCTTAAATAAGGTGGGTTGAAATTCGTTTCATCGAGTAACAATAAATTTCTAGTTTATTTATCATTGCTGATAGAAGTTCTTGTAGGAATATTTGCAAAAGAAGAAAATACAAAGTTTGTATTTGTAAAAATTTATCCATCGTTATTCGAAATATTTATTAAATTCTCTCACCAACTTTGTAATTAAAATACTAACTTTCTACTTATTTTTAAACACATATCCGTACTGAGTAACGTGTACCATGTCTATGGCTTTTGTACTGACTCGATACATTGATGTATATTGACAGCCTTCGATACAATGCCAACAAAATTTCAAAAGGCGCAGTACATTCACGAAGTTAGTTGCAAACTGTCTCAGAAGGCGACCAGTAAAACACCCACGCGTCACCTCGTCAGAAACGTCGAAAGCGTTAAAAGCCCGTAGCGCGTCCATACTTATCCCGTAATCGTAACAATGAACCTGCCCGATTGCCTTGAAAAGTAACGGAGAGGACAGGTATCGAGAGAGTAACTTTCGGGGAAATTCGTTCTGGAGACGAACCGCTTTCACGTCGTTCACCATATTATTCAACAAATTATCGCTCTCAGTCCCGGCATCGCGCCGTCCTTCGGGAGGTTGTTTCGAAATCGTATCCGCGTTATCTGCGATCGAGGACTTTCTTCGCGGTGGATCGTGATATCCACCGCACTGGGAACACAGATATACCACTAGATGCCTTTAGAATCTCTCGGCGCGGTCGGCTATCAGCGACGTTCATCTGGCAACGGGCCGCGGTATCGCTAATACACAGGCTCATTTAGATTTATGCACCGGGAGCGCGACACATTCCGCTCGAGCGAGACACTGCCATGCCACGGATGTCCTACGTGTATTTACAGAAAGTCTCCTGGCGCGCGGTGTACTCCGATTTTTAACGTTTTTCCGAGTTTTTTCTTTGTCTTTGTCTGCGGCTTGGTCTACTTTGCTGATTCGTGAGATGGAAATTTTAGGTAGAACCTCGCGGATGTTCGTTCCGACGAACAGAAACGAAAGAATTGTAATCTCTTTCGATGTTTTACCTTTGAAATTTAATTAACGATCGAGTTAAGCAAGCGATTCGTTTTATTTTAGATAAACGTAGCGATTCGTTGAAAATGAAGGTTCGAGAGAAATTAAATGTCAAATAACCTGACAGTGTTAGAATAGTAATTCAAAAGAGCAAGTAGTCGAACATAATATTATATTAAAATTGAAATTCCATCTTGAATGTTATCACGCTTAATTCAACTATCAATGTGCCTTTTGTATTTGATATTAGCAAATGCAAGAGAAACTTTGATGAAGAAATAATTCTATATATATATATATATAAAACAAGTTTCACAAAGTGTGTAGGAGCTTAGAGGAATCATTTTCCTCCGATTTCGTACGCGTATCTCGAGTTCGTACTTGTCGCTGTACCGTACACGTTTCGTTTCGTTTGTAATAACTACACGAGGCTCGAGACTGGATGGAAGAAAGCATTGCAGGCGACAGATCTATCTTCCGAGCTGGATGTGCTTTGCTAGATAAATGCGATGAGGTTGCGTGTTAGTGAGTCAGTGGAGCTTCGTTTCTGTTTCTCCGAGACATGTTTCTCTTGGCACTGCTCTTGCTTTTGCACGAGACGTGTAGGTGGGTTTAGAACTGGGTGCTTGGTGCTCTTCTTTCTTTTTTCTTTTTTCTTTCTTTGCGAGTGAAAATGCTGGCAATGGTGGGTCGAACGGGTGACTGAAAAATCGGGACGACGACCTTCCCGAAACTTTAAAGTATTTTTAGAAAATGTTGAAACAGTTTGCTAGCTATCGTTTAGCCAGATATACTAGGGCGTAGTTTCAAGGATGAATGAGTTATTGAAAATCTTTAGATTTAGAGAGACAGCGTTCAGCGAACCGAAAATAAATGAACCTTGTATCAAAGAAATTAGAGCACGAGGAATAAAAAAAAGATATTCGTAATATTATAAATCATTTTTTCAGTACACGAATCGTCATTTTGCGGACTACAGTTCTTCTTATTAAATTCTATGAATGTTTTCTGTTTTTTCCATTCTGCTGTGGTTCTCGTAGAATACTCGTCAATTTAAAACAAATTAATTCCGAATTCATTAAAAAAAAAAAAAAAAAAATATCTAAATTTACACTACTACCACAGAAACTGATATTTATCACTTCAACCATAAAGCTAATATTTATATTGAGTTATAAACGCAAGTGCCGGACAAAGATCAGATCCGATTGAACAATAGCAAATGCATCGAAGAATATAAAATAAAAGTCATAAAATAATACAGAAAGAGGAAGAAGGGAAATTAAACGAAAATTACAATTTGTGTAGTCTCGCAAATCAGAAGAGTAATTTTAATACTTGAGGCACACCGATTTCAAACCCAATTTTCTTCCCTCTTAATCCAAACAAATTAATTCCAATTCCACCGAAAAGATTTCCTCCCACAGCCAGTTCTAAGCAACGAGTTCCATCACACCCTGTACTTCCATCGCAATTCCACGACGAACAATACGAGTGTTCAGGGGATTTGTTGTCACGACGCGGCGTTAGTGAGTTACATCGCTCGAATCCACCACGCCTAGCTCGCGCATAACCTAGCCTCTTATCCGACCGGAGTGAAACGATGTTTTAAGCCGTTTGTTCGTTCGTTCACTCCACGTTCAGCTCCGCAAGTTGAGCGGATCGCGCCGCTTCCAGCAGATTTATAAGCCGCGAAGGGTGACGCACGCCTCATCGACGCAGGCAGGACCTGGGTTGCGTTCGCCCATTGCGCGCAATGTTACGCGCAGCGTTATATCGCCGACTGTGAAATAATCGCGCGATTCCCTGGAATCGATAAGCAACTTGTTATTACCTTGTCGCGGCGTTGGACGCTTCATAATACACTGACACTGAGCCATCGATCTCGGACGATCGTGTGATTTATCGCGGCTCGTACGATCGTACGACGAAGAGTTTTCGCTGCGACGCGAGCAGGTTAGGTGGATCTCTCCGAGCGTACGAGTTTGAATATTTAAAAATTTTATGAACTTAACGTGTGTGTCTGTAGTTAGGATTTTGTTTATTTATTTACTCAAAAATTGTATAAATTCAGTGCTATCTATAGTTAGGAATTTATTGACTTTGCTACTCTTTAGAGAAGAAAGATTATTAAGCTAGTTGAAGGGTTTGTAAGAAAAAGAAGGCAGCTCCACTTCTTACACAATTGTTTCATTAAAAAGAAAGGGAAGATTTTTTATTTGATGCAAAAATTTAAATAAAAGTTTATTAACTATAAATTTGTAGCTCGTTTGAAACAGCACCTGACTTTGGATCGCTCTTTTTTCGATTTGCTAAAAAGTATTGGAAAGTTGTAGTTATTCGTTACACAAGGACTAATCATTGTTTCAAATAGATTGTCCCTAGCACGGAGTATGCAAAATTATGTAAAATATTCCAAGTTCAGCTATTCTAAGATCATTTGGATTTCGAAATTAACGATTCTTACAAATCTGCGATAAAACAAATTCAAAGGGAATATTGAACCATGAAAATTACTTCGATCTTACTGTAATTTGAAGAGACTACGCGCTATTAAAGTTTCAGTGTGTAAAACGAACTTTTACGCGAACACGTTTGAAATTTCAAGCGTTCGATATTCACGAAGTATTACAGATTTCACGAAAAGATCAAATTCAACCTGATAGTCGAAACTGTCAAATCGTTGTTCGAAAGGTTCCATTGCACTTAGGTCGCGTTCGGAAGCTGATCGTTGCGAACGGAAGTCGAGTCGTTGAGTCGGATGAAACGAGCGTGACCGCGCTCAGGCTGAGGATTTTAACTACTTGCGTTGGCAACTGATTGCGGACCATGACGAGTGACCTAACCGTATACACTAATTCGTCGCTTTCTTTTCGAACTCGTCGGTATGATATCACTGGATAGAAATTATTGAGAAGCAATGATATACTTGATAATAAAAAGTACTAACAAATATAATATTAAATGCACTTAAAACTGAAAGAAAGTATTACAATTTTGGGACAAAAGATCCTCGACGCGCGTGGCACGTCATTCCAGCGCAAGAGGTTAAAATCGCGTCTTTTTTTTTTCACGTTGGGATAAGGTCGACTCCCGCTTAGGCGTGGTAAGACCGAGGCAGCCCACCTTTCTACAGCCGGCTATATCCCCTTGACAGAGAGAAGAACAACGTCGATAGACAAAGAGCGGATCGCATTGTTCTCCGCGTTTATGTGCAAATATAACGAAGGTTGCGATACCGAAAGGCGCGCCGGTGGGGTGAAAAATGCCGGGCGAGCGTCGAGATGCTCGTAAATTGTCGCCAGTAATGATTATTTATAACTGGCGCGTGCATAGCTGCGTTTGGGATCGCGCTATGCCGCGACCCGAAGGGACAGTTAACATTTAATAACGTTTCAATTACGATCCACTGTTCGGTGACCGTGCCACTTTCCGTTCGTACGGCGTTAAATTATGTCAGATCGCGCGGAATGCGTGTGCACGCGTTGTGGTGCGTGTCGGGTATAATGTCGAACAGGATATATTAACGCATTGTGATTGATATTCGCGTGTAACGTGGACACAAGCGTGGAAGATTGAGTTCAGTAGAGTGGGTAACGAGGTGTACGCCTGGGTGGGATGATGGGGTGGTAGATCTCTCTTGGAAAATCACATTGACTTCGTGTAGTTAGAATTTCGTTTACTCACTAGGTTACAAAGTTTAGGTACTGATAGTTGTTGTAAGTGAAACGTTTGGTACTTCTTGGTAATGGTATGTAACTATAAATGGAGTACAACTGAATTTGAAGTAATGATTCATGTAACTAGAAAGTAAAGAAATATTCGTATTTCGTATTTCATTAACACATTTGCCACGGAGTAGAATATTCATTATTCCAAATAATGCAGAATCCGGCTTTTAATGAAAAGAATTTTATAGTATTAATAATTAACTCGTATATATTATTATCGCACTATAACTCAATGTCATATTTTTATGAATGGAACCTAACTAGAAAATTGTTTTACTTGCTAAATATTACAATATTACAATATGTTTTTGTTTCTTTAAACTTCACACAGTAGTAATGTTAGTAAGAACAGAATAATAAATCTCCATGACTATTATACTATTACGTCGATATACTGAATAAGTACACAATTTCGTAGACATACATACACAAGTACAATAATCCATTTTGTTGAGTATATGTATTTCATTTTAACACCAGTGCCCATAGAGAACATATGTAAATGCATCGAATAATGATTACCTACATCGCTCCACTTTGTCCAATCTACATTTCAATCTAACACACGTGCATTAAGTAAGTATACGTGCTTGAACTCGTACTACCTAGTTTTAGACACAAACAAATCAATAACGCGAGAAGTAGCGCCGAGAAAATGTACCATTGATTCCGTTTCTCAACGCGAATCGGTTCGAAAATTGTTATATCACATTTATAGAGTTCGTGAGAGAATTTTTTCTGCAATTTAATAACGTTGAGAAACAGCACTTTTCAACAAAGGATAATCGTTGATCTATACGTACGTGGATAATTCTGAGAGTTTAGACAAACAATTACCTACCTGATTATTGATGCAGATAGTGATGGTCTAACAATTTAAACTAATTAAATGCGTTAGAAAAAAGATACGCTGTATCTACGTGTATCGTGCATTAAGCTAATAAATAGCACGAGATCGATATCGTTCGAAAGTGAAAGGAGTTTGAAGTTATCTGTTTCGCGAATCAGAATTTAAATATTCATTAAATAAGCAAACTAATAAGTAAAAAAAAAAAAAAAAAAAAAAAGAAAAAAAGAGGACTGAAAGGATGTAGAAAATAGAATATCTAGGCTGAGATAAAGAACGCTGTTTATTCGCTAATGAAAGGCTTTAGCCAGAGTGTCGGAGTAGGAAGCTGACATTGTAACACCATTACACAATAGTACATTCACCGGGATGATTCACACGAGACTGATAACCTTAAACTTAAAACAATGTCGACAAGAACGAGCGAAAATTATAGGCTGGTGCGCTATGAGTAATGCACTCTCTTTTTTTCATGGACATGATGCACAAAATGTGTGTGATACGCAAAAACCTCCAAATATAAAACATACTGCTCATTAAGGTATTTAGCGAGTAAAACAATTTTTTACTTAGTCTTTATTTTACTAATTAAATTTATAAATTTGCAGTAATGCAGTATGTTTGTTCTCAAACAATTCCGATAAATAATTTTAATAAATTGTTCATATCGTTTGCAAAATTAATTATGCGTGACGATCTATGTTCACTGTAATACTTATTACATAGGTAGTCTTAAATTATTTGACTCTTTTAAATTGTTAGATTCTTGCAAGTACTTGCATGAAATACAAGATCTAAAATCACAAAGATGACATAATATTCCTTCTCTAAAATAAAAATCAATAGGTAATGCAGAATGTAAAAATGTGAAGGAGATCCTTTTCACAAAACAAAGCTAACGTATTGTCTTACTAGAGTTATATAATTTAATTTTCGTATTTCAACATTTTTAAATGAAACTAACATAAAGCAACGTCATTATTCTGTTACAGCTAAAATAAAAGTGGATACTTGCAATGTTTCTATTTCCAAAGCATATTTCGTTTGAAGAAAAACATCCAGATTTACCAGTCTCTACCTATGTAGCTCCTGTTTCCTCAGACGCAGGCCCTTATAAATATACATAAAGTTATTCCGTCGGACAAAAGCGGATCGATAAAACAGGATACCACTTACAGATTTGATACATATTCGAAAATCACAACTTTACCCGCACTAAAAATACATTTTAATCGCCTTTAACGTACAACCGAGAGCGATCGCGCGATTCCCCCAAAGATTTATCGACGCGTTTCTCTCCTCTTCGTTTCGCAGGCGAGTATCATGTTGTGGCGGTAAATTCGAAATGATCGGATGCGCGTAGACATAATTGCTGATACACGGAGGGCACGCGGATGATTATTAAAGTAAGAGACACCTGTCATACCACCCGTACGAACGGCGACGGTGCGCCGTGTTTGCGAAAATCCTCCCTCGAGAACTATACGTGGCAAAACGCTACGCTCTGACAACCACTGATTTCATTGCACGGGGCGTCAGAGCCGATAACCTGGCACCGAGCATAACTCATTTTCTCCGTGGCAGCGGAGAGAGAACGCGTGGAGCACGCGAGTCTGATCCGAGAGCGCCTATTTCCACGCGTCTGGGCCGTAAAACGACTAATTTCGTCGAACTGCGGACTGGTGTCGGTGAAACGTAATCAGGTGTTGCAATCAGGAAACGACTCAAACCGTTTTTTTTATCGACGTTTCTTTCCTTTTTTACGAGGTGTTGCCGGTTTCTTGAAATACTGGCGTGCAACGTCTCGTTATATAACGAGAAGTCGCGTTAAACGAAGTGAATGTTACATAGATGTAGAGCAAACGGTGACTGTTACCGATGTAGATACGAAGCAGTGCCGAGTTAGACTTATCAAACAGATATGTTAATCTCCCGTGAGATTGTGTAACTTGAAAGTTATACAATTACCTGTTCATATTTTGAAAATTTTATTACGTACATATATTGCTTCGCTGTTGCGTGTCATTAGTTTAATAAGATCAATACGAAAAAAAAATAAAATTATTAGTTTCGGATCAAATGGCAAATAATTAACCTTTCGCGAATGAAATTCTGGTTATGAATGATCAAATCTTTACGTGTCTTTTTTACTCTGGTCTGAACACAGCCTTTTAACAAATTTATTTATTTATCACGGACAATTCCTACACAAAAAAAGAAAATTAAATAGTCACAAAATCAGTGTCTTTACCAATTATTTCAACGTGTTAGAAATCCATTAATTCAACAACATGGTAACTAACGTACAAATCAATAATCTCTCCAACACTGTGATGCTCGACTACCAATGGTAGTCAATGTGAATAAAAAGAAAAAAATCGTTTCCCTCGATCGGTACGTACGTTAATTATTTAACTTGCGACTTGCTTAACTCGACCGATGAATCAACGTCTGGAGGTAAATCGAACAACCTGAAATATCACCACTGGTTTAACATTTGCGAGTGAAAACGTACGAAGCGCACGTTCCAGCGGATCGTCCGATCCATCAGGGAATCCAGAACGAGCGTGACATCGCGGTCTATCCAAGAAAGGGGACGGTACGACGACGAAGGAGAAAAAGGTCGGTCACAGAGGGAGAACGAAACGGAAAGTGAACTGCCAACAGTCTCTGTGTTGCCTGGTTGTGGGTGTACGTACCTACTCGCTTGGCACCGAGATACCTGGTCACGTTATGTACCCTGTGCACTTCTTGGCTCCTCTCTCTCTCTCTCTCTCTCTCTCTGTCTCTCCTCTCTTTCTCTTTTTGCCGCTTGTCCCTTTCTCTCGGACTTGCCCGGCAGAGACTGTGGCGCCTCCGGCGATTGCACACGGCACAGGTGTCCGTCCGCATTATGCCCGTTGCACGGCGACGTCGCCAACGTCCGGCGACATTGTAATTTGTAAATTACATCTCGCGCGCTCATGCATCTGCGACGCGTACTCGGAACTTTAAAACATCTCTCCCTTGTGGGAACGAGCGGACGGGCAACTCCAAGCTGGAGGATGAGGGAAGAAGCGAGGATGAGACGAGGAAGAAAAAGTGCGACGATTAGTTAGCCAAGAAAGGAAGAGATTGTCAGATTAGACGTGAGATTCGTTTCAATGTGGCGAGGTTCGACAGAGAGGACTTACTCTTGAAGCTTCCGCTTGGAGAAGTTTTTGCCAGGAAATCACATAACAGTAGCGTCGTTGGAAATTTAATGGAACTAAATTTACTATAGATTGTGCGCGTTATCAAGTCTAAATGATCTGAGATTCGTGCCTCTAACATATATTATATATTATATATAATACAATTTATAATATAATATATATTATTATAGATATATTTATAATATAATATATATTATATTATAGATATATATCGGAGATGATAAGTTACAGTGAAAGGAGTAGGATAAATTTCGATATCATGTACTTCAGAATTTTACTGTCGAGCCTAGCAAGATAAATCTTCTATTATATAATGCTACAGCAACGTCGTATGAATATTCCAAATATCACATGAAATCATGGTATAGCCCTGGATCGCTAAAAGCAACAGTCACGTCACCAGTCTTACCATCCACTGAAATGAAAATCACATTTCAATCATCGATGAGCAACTGTTGAAAATTATCGCCGGCCATTATCGATCACTAACCGCTGAGAATCACACGACGTTAACACAGTAGCCGATTCACCGATTCGAAGCGTTAACGAAGCGTCGTGATGTTTGCATAACTTAATAACGCGTGACGTGGCTGCCTTCCGGTTATGATAATAACCAACATGGACGATGCTACCGGAGGGGAGGGACAACCTGATAGATCGTTCGAAACGCAGAAACTGAACGAGCAGCTGATCGTTATCACGAACGAACGTCCATAGTCCGGTCTACCAGAGCTCATGAATGGGCTACTTGAATGGACCTTTCTACTTAGCTTGATTAGACGGCGGTGATAGCAGCGAATCGTCAGATTGAAGAAGTCAAGTGACGGGGGGAACCGGAGCAGAATATTATCTCCTCAGATGACCGAGGGAAATGTGGGAAGATATGTCGTCGTCGAGGAAATCAGCGTATTCAGTTGCGTACAGATTAGCGACGCAGGAAGCGCGTGCACAAGTCTTGGTGGAATTTTCAACAGTGATGAAAATGGAAGTGGAATGAAAACCCCTTTTTGCAGAAAAGCGGATCCGTCGATTGGAATATTTAGTCAACTTTGAAGTAATCATTTATTGATCTCTCGTTCGTAAATTAACTTTGGATGTTTTGAAAAAAATAAGTGTCTTTTTTTAATAGATTTGTTCAAATTTGTTTTAATTAATTTACAAGTACAACGTTTACGAAGGACTATAGTTTAATAATTGAGTTTAATAATGGTTTAATAACGGAAGTGGAATGAAAACCCATTCTTGCAGAAAAGCGGATCCGTCGATTGGAATATTTAGTCAACTTTGGAGTAATTATTTATTGATCTCTCGTTCGTAAATTAACTTTGGATGTTTTGAAAAAAATAAGTGTCTTTTTTTAATAGATTTGTTCAAATTTGTTTTAATTAATTTACAAGTACAACGTTTACGAAGGACTATAGTTTAATAATTGCAGTATTAACATCCTTCGGTAAATTCCTATGTTTAAACGATCTCGTAATAATCTCGACTCTCATCTCAAAAAGAAGATAAAATGGCCGACTCTGTGTTGTAACTCACTCTCGAATAACCTGTTCTTCGTCGCTATCAAAAATAACGAGAAATAAGAAAATTGCTCGGTAAAACATGAATTGTTTGAAACACAAGTTACAAGAGCTGGCGACGGGCCAGGATTGAAAATCCAATTATCAATAACAAAGGATGAAGCAATTCCTACGTTGTTGAAAATCGTGGAATATTGTGTGTGCATATAATGGCCGCGTAGACTACAACACGATAATTTATCGATTATTGCGCGCAGGTTGGAAAACGCAACGCTTCGTTCCACTGGATCCACTGGCCATTTCGACATGTTCGTCGATGAATTTAATAAAGCGCGCCGTATTTGCACAATACGGTTATGTAACTATACGCGCACTTTGATCGGCCGCCACGCCGTCAACAACAGGAAAAGTAAAATCAGTAGAATTAACCGCAGCTCAGACGACAGGCAGACACTTGCGCAACGAACAAAATTCACTTTTCCGAAAGTTGTCTCTGTCTTTCGATCGAGGTCGAACGCGTTTCGCGAAAAAAAATTGTGAACCACGACGAAGTATCGTTAGATCGATTTCAATTAGAATTGATTTGCATATTTGTGACTTTTAGAAATTAAATTGAACTCCATTTTTTCTTTTTTCTTTTTTTGGCAATTTCTTAATATTGTTCGAATGTATTTAATATTTTATTGTTGATCGATGGACTGTGAATTTTTGCGCGTTTTTTTTAAAGATGCAGAAATGTACAATGCGTAAGAAAATGCATAATATTCAGTATAGAATATTTGACCTGAGGATTGACTATGATTGTTGTTCTGTTCAAATATTTGCCGAGTGTCGTGTTAAATAGAACTACTTGTTTTATGATAAAAAAATCACCCAAACCGCAAGGAAAACTATCGTGTCGAGTTAATAAGCAAAAACTGCGTGAAAAAGTTGAAACCGCATTCTTCAACCAACCGAACTACAAGCAAGACATATTTTATTTCAAAACTAAATTTTTCATTTGGATTTAGCAACGTTTTCGAGCATTACAATAACATTTAATGTATTTCGAGATTCTTTATAGCGTTATAATTCAACATCGAAAAGTCATTAGCTCATTTTCATTCCTCTCAAATTTTTTTCTTAAATTTTCACGTATATCTCTGAAAGGAAAAAGAAAAAAAGCACTATGATGAAACAAGAAATTACTGAATATCTGGAATACAAAAATTTACTCTAATACATTTTGCTTTATTAAATAAGTATCGTTAAAGGAGTTTCTCTTAAATCGTTATTTCCATATTTGCTAAGAAGAAGAAAGAAAAGGGAACGAATGTGGAGAAAGAAATGAAAAATACCGTGTCGACAGAAATATCCAGCATAAGCCTGACTCGTGTATTAACTTTAATCCCTGTTTTAAATATATTTTGCTCATTTCAACTAATATCGCGTTGCACCTAATACGTATTAAATACTCACTGCCCCGTTCTCATTTCTTTCGAGTTGCTACACCCCTGAAAAAAACCGGAAAATGTATCTCAAAACTCGGGAAAGTAAAAGGAGCATCGCGATAAAATTACCCAGGATGTGATTCTATTTCTTTATTTGTTCCGTAAAATGTCGTGAGATCTAATCGTCGAATAAGCATCGTTAAATGTCTTTTAAATCATAATTCCGTGCGTGTACGTTTCTGAAAGAAGTCTCAAAGGAAAGGGAAGAACAAATGGAAGAAAGAAGAAGAGGAAAAAAGTTAAACGACGATGAAAATTTAGCTGAACGTTCCTTACTGTGTAAGCTTAACTCGCGCGTTTGTTCCATTCCGTTTTCAATGTATCCTCTTTATTTGCTCGGTTAGCGGTGGAAAGGACGCCGGGATGAAAGGAGCGGCATCGGAGCGAGCGTGCAATTTCGCCGGACGTATCAACAAGGGGTGGCTGCGAGAGGGGCCGCGTTACTCAATCACGGACGTGCATTTACGATTACGTTCGAGAGGCACGCAACGGAATTCGAACGAAAATCCTCGGCTAGAAACGCAACATTGTACGAACGTAATAACACGTCCGCTCGTGTTGGATGCAGGAATCGGCGCGGCAGATCGCCACGATCGATACCAAGAACAGTTTTCAACGTATCGGCCACTATTAACGATAATACCGTGTAATATATTATACGAGTTAACGCAGCCTGCGTACGCCCAGAATTCTTCGTGCCGCGTGCTTCTTTCAGAATCGTCGCTACCATGCGAGTATAATTGCACTTGTGCCTGCGTCTGCCACAAAGAGAGAGACACGCACGGATGGGGAGGGAGTGATTATTATACGCGAGCAGCGTTGCAATTTGCAAATATCGAGCGTGGATAAATGAAGACTAGCGAGGTCTCACGTTGATCAACATACGCTAATACGATTGCTGATCGCAAGTCGACGAACCGTTTCAACGTTCGAGGTATCGTGGTAATGTTTGAACATGCAGGTCGCGATGTGGCGGCATTCTGTGTAACAGGCGAACGACGAAAAAGAGAAGAGCTCGATCGTTTCTCGTCGAGGTTCCGTTTTCAACCTGTTTGGTTAATTGTTTTTCTTGTTTGTACGATTTTAACCACTTGCGCTGGAATGACGTGCCCTGCACGTCGAGAATTTTTCGTTTTCAAAATTGCAATATTTTCTCAGCTTAAAGTATATTTTTTAAGTATATTTAAGTATATTTAAGTATATTTAAGTATAACCCAGGCAAAGCAAACAGTAAATTTATTACTTCTCAATAATTTCTATCCAATGATATCATACCGACGAGTTCGAAAAGAAAGCGACGAATTATTGTATACGGTTTAGTCGCTCGTTATGGTCCGCGATCAATTGCCAGCGCAAGTGGTTAAAATATTTATCGAATTTTGCGTGGTACGTGGGCAGTGCTAGATCAGGACATAGTAGCATGTACCTTGTGCTTGATTAGTTGCTATTATCGTGTCTCGTATTTTATTTCTAAATTTTTTGACTATTATTATAAACACACATCGATATACCATTCCTTCAAAGTCATTCTTTAGAACGAATGTTCGCTCGTCTCTTCCTTCGATTAAATTCGTACTAATTCGTCACACTGAGAAACCCATCAGTCTAACGAATCATAAGAATTCGTAAATGGTTTTCAAAGAAAATGCAGTTGCAGTTGTACAAAAAAGTTAAATCCAAATTAAACATTCGACCTGTCCATCTGAAGTTACATACCCGTAGGAGGAACGACCAACTCAAACCAATCAGTCGAGCGTTCCGTTCGTTTGCTCTGAACTCTACATCACTGGACTACAAAAGGGAAGCAACCGCAATTCATAATTTTCACAAGTTTGCCACGTCTGGCGTCAAATCATCGCACCTCCGGCACGCAAGCACCGATTCATAATTATCCCGGTCACACACATCGCTACGAACGCCCACGTTGTTCCAGGACGCGTGAGCGTATCGCGAAACAAAGGCCTGAGAAAGCGAACCTACAGCGGTGCCGCCGCTTGTTTCTATCGGCATGTTCCACAATCACGTGCATTCCACCGTCGAGCTGCCTGCATTCATAATCGCGGCCTTATCCCGCGTCGTTTTTAGTACGGCCGTAATTTTTCGCCAGGGAAAACCAGAAGGAAGTTTCTCTCCTCCCTCCTCCTCCCCCCCCCCACACACACACAATCGGTGAACTTTCCACGTGATTGCCTTGATCGAACACGCCTTTCTCTCTATTCTTTATATTCCACTGGCTGCAAACAGGTTGCACCGCGAATTCGAGCTTGACCAATCGTTTTTTGCTCTCTTTCTTTCTCTTTCTCTCTTGACCAACACGATCGGCCTCGAATTTCGATAACGATCGATCCGTGCGCGCAAACCACCGATCAATTGAACCGGGCCCTCCCCCCCCCCATTGTTCCGGCAGTCTGTGGCACGAAATCAAGGATCTAGCGAACGATCGAGCAACCGTTTCTTGCTTGGGAACCTTTATTTTCTTCGTGCAAACATCGACTTCCCCGCTGTCATATTTTCCCTGTACACAGACACCTTGCGCGGTAGATCGTGGCGGCTTCGTCTCTCGTTTCGCAGCCCCGATTGTTTGCCTTTCGTAATCACGGCCGGCTTCTGAAAGTTATTCAGTCCACTCTCCAATATGGAGAACGACAAGTGGCGCAATAACCGTACTTGTCCCGTTCGAGTGGTCCTCGTCGGCGTCCTTGTGTATCCGGCTGCAGCCGAGTCTCTGCAGATTGCTGCCTCGAGATCGTTACGGAACGAAAGGCAGAAAGTTCGGAGCGCGTAGATTTTTCTTTTCTTTTTTTTTTTTTTTTTTTTTTTTGGCTGTGATCGTGTGTCGACGATGGACGAAGATGAATTACATTTCTTGTTTTTCCACAGCTTCTCACAAGAGCAACTTTCGCTAAGCGCTGGCAAGTTTTGAGAAAAAAAAAAAAAAATAAACAAAGAGAGATTCCACGATCAATGAAGTTCTACCGTATTGGTAAAATATAAAACCAAACGACATTTTACTTTAAATACAAAGATTCTTTATTTTCGAATTTGAAAATTCATCGAGTACACGTGCATTCAAGTTAGAATAATTTCCTTCGTACGACACGATCGCTTCGTCAAACATCGTACACGTCGTTGCTTTTCTTTCCTCCTTTTTTTTCTTCCGTTTTTTTTCTAAATCCTATCTGAAATATCATCAGCGGTTACTCTCTATAAACGGCCGAGAGATCGCTTCGATCACGACAATTCCATACTTTACAAGACCCCCATTATAAAGATCCGTATCCAATCGAACAAATCAACTTCTGCCGGGCTCGAAGGCATCGAAAGGTTCCGTTTGAATTCCTTTCTCGCCTCGGTGTCAGAGGTAACGTCGAAGTTCATAAAGTTCCTCGGGATAAAGGGGTCGCGTAGATCTGTCCAGGAACGAACACAACGGCAGGTTACTAGTCCCCTGGATACTTGATCCCACGACCTTGCGAAGTGGGTCGCGCAACGGGCAAAGAGACGATTATGTTCAGTCAAACATGCGCCGAGTGTAATCTACGTGTAACATACTTAACGTGTACGGAACAAAACGGGCCTGGACTGTATCTTTGCGATCTTGTGGGACCTTGGAGACGGCGTTCGCAAATCCGTGAATCACGTTCTGAACGCCGGGACCTAACCCAGGAAATGCTAATTAGTTGTTTAGGAATTTCTAAAGAGTCAGTTACTCGATGATTGAGTTTAATAGTTGTAGTTACACAGTTGTATTAACTTATTGGTATATTGACGAGCCATTTGGCTTGATATCTATGCGTAATTATAGTCAATATAATTGTACTTGTTTAATATTTCATTAATATCGTGTTTTATCCAATATTGTTTTTAATTTCAATCTTCTTATAGATTTATTAAATCTTGGAACACTTTTTATTTTTAACCCTTAATTAACTAACTATTAATTATTCAGCATTGTATATTTTCAATATATTCCAATAAGTGTCGTTTTTTTTTATTACGCTATAAAACCCGCTACTGAGTTATTAGCGCCATGCACATTGCTGTGCATACTAGCAGTACAGAGAGAAATTCACATGCTTTTTGTCTTAGAGATTACACGGACATACAACTGTGATACATATTTTATGTTTACATACTTATAATTAGAACTTAGGGGTATTGCTAAATTGTTGATAGTCATTGT